>BGPR01003167.1:90949-110918 GCA_013235015.1 Araneus ventricosus | reverse complement strand
TTCTAAGGATTTTTTCAGGAGTACAGTACAGAAAATTCAGGAGATAACGTGAAAATAAATCAATTGTAAGGGAGAAGGGTAGGTAGTATGGACAATTTTTATAAAATTGGCAAAAAAGTATACTAAATATCAATTCTCCCATCTTTCCCGATTGTGGTGGGTCGGAACATGCACAGTAGACTCTTTCAGCGCTAAGTAAGATCGGAAGTAAAAATCCCGGATTCCAGCGACTTTCTATCAATAAGGAAAAACGGAAATGTCATATTTTTATGTTTTATCATAATTTTTTCTTTTGCTCTTTTGATTGTAATTTTTCAATAGACAAAAAGAAATAGCAGGATAAAAAAAACACAATTTTCAGGAGTTTTCAGGGCCCTTAGAAAAAAAAAGCAAAATTCAGGAGTTTTTCAGGAATTTCAGGAGGAGTACAAACCCTGTATGAAGTATAATTGAAAGAAATAATGTCATGAAAAGTCTTAATCGAAGAATTGATTTATGACTGCTTAAGTAAAAAATCCATTTTTTTTTATATATAACTATATTTCTTCCATTTCTATAATGTTAGGTTGTCACTGGGTAAACAAAGTGGAGAAAGTTTAGAAACATTGTTATGCAATTAAATAAGAAATTGTATAAAAAAAATAGTCAGAGAAGAAAACTGAATATTGACTAGCCATTTATAATTTCATAATTTTCTTTTTTTTTTAATATGATATAACTATTTAAGGATAGAAAGTCTATACAGACAATGCTAAACACTTATAGACAAAGATTTCAAATTGTGTCAAGCATTAAAAGAAACTGGCATTCAAACATGATAACAGCAACAACTGCCCATGTGGGGTTAATAGGCTTAAATATTAGATTTTGTTCTACCACTTATCACGTATGCTTTGAGGCTGGCTGGAGATATCACTGGATTTATAAATGAAGATAATATTTTTTTCCAAAAATATTGCAAAAAAGTATAAATTTATATGTGTTGAGTATAGTGAGGCCAGTCGCATGAGCTAATAAAATGGATAAGTCCAGATAGTATTTCATTTTTTGTCACCTATCCATCCTTGGCAGAGAGTAAGTCTGTATCATTCTGACTTTAATAGAATTAATAATATCCTAACTGATAATGAAGTAGATATTTATTCACAATGTCTGTAATGAAACATGCATTTTTACATTCAAAAATGACATTTTATAAAAAAATGAATTTGAGTATAATTCATTCATGTTTGAAGAAAACTGTTGGTAATTTCTAAACCTAGGCTTCTTAACTGCTGGTCTCAACTTCAAGTGGAGTTATGTATATCAATTTTGGGACTAAAAAATACATAAATGTCAGTTTATTCCTGTAAGCAAAAATAATTCAGAAAACCACTTTCATTTAGAACATTTTACAAAGCTTTTAGAATTAAATACATTAAAACAGATTTCTAAATGTTTATTGCAAACAAATACTTCATTATTCAATTTTTTTTCATAGTTATACATTTTTCGATGTTCCAAAATAATTTTTCATTTACATATGGTGTCAGTAAATATTTTTGTAAGGAAATTAGGTTACAGAGCAAAAAAGTTTCAGATTCCACTCTCGATTCAAAAGATTCCCTCAATTTACTAAAAAATGCATGAACTGATGAAAAGTTAATAAATAAGCTTCCAATCCTTGGAAGGGAAAAATAACTATTCAATTCTACACTTGTCAGAACTATTTCTAATCTGTGGTGGCCTCATGTCACAGTTTTGGCTTCAAGACTCAATTCCACCAAATATCTATCATTATGTGGACTAGATGTATACATCAAATCCATCAGGAATTAAATAAACTTTTGCTGGTGTGGTATGAAAATTTGGAGAATGGCCAGCTGATGCAGGTATCTTCCTTGTCATCTGACACAGTTGAAAATAACTCTCATTTAGATTCAAAACAGAGCACTAATCTCTCAAATAAACTTAATCCATGTTTAGTTTAAAAGATGTAAATACACATTAAGAATTACTTTCAAAACTGTGTGCATAAAACTCAGATTGCATGGTGCGACAGAAAAAAGTTCGACAGTAGGCTGTCTCTGCGAAACGGCCGCTGGGATTGAGGGGTATAGACTTACTTACCTTACTTAACTGTGACTAAAGTAGCTCTATGTGAATATTAACTCTATAGTCTATAGTGACAATTAGTCTAGTGTGACTATGTGACTCTATCTATGTAAAATCCTTCGTGATTTTCATCAACTTTGCAACTTGACTGTGACTAAACCGTAATTAAAAATTCTAAAATGCTTTTTGCAATCTTCAATGTCTACCTTTCTCTGTTAAATGAAACTAAAACCAACTCTTTACGTTATTTGGTTATGAAGCTATACGCGTTTAACTTTACCACAAAATTCAACAATTCTGGAGTAATATTTCGCGTGAACGTAAGATCGATAAATGAATTGCGTAATGTACTTGGATAGTCTGCATGCGCATGTATCAGTTGCTGTGATGTCATCAAAATTTTTCATGATTGAAAAGAACTTTCAACTTTGATTTTGAACTTTGCAGCTTGACTGTGACTAAACTGTTATTCTAAATTCTAAAATCCTTTTTGCAATCTTCAATGTACTCCTTTCTCTGTTAAATGAAACTAAAACCAAATCTCTATGTTGTTTGGTTGCGGAGCTATAAGCATTTAACTTGAGCATGAAAAGCGTCATAATTTTTTCCTTTCCCGACACACCATTAGACCACTATGGAGAGACGCAAGTCTACGTAAAAAAAGTTATCTACAAATAAAATACAAATTGATACCTTTGACCAATTCCTCTGAGTAGGCTTTCTTAACAGCACTCACTAAATCCAAGTACAGTTTTGCAGATGTTTCTGGTTGCATAGCTAACCGAAAATCAGGTTTGTTCCCCTTCAGAGTGCCAAGAAGAGTAAACTGAAAGACGGGAGAAAAAAACAGGTATGCATTTTTTTTTTTTTTTTCAAAATATGTCCTTAAAAATAAATTAAAGATCAGAAATCAAAAATTTTTTCATTATATGAAATAAATAAATGAAAATAAAGACACTGCTTGTGATGAAATAATAAAAAGAATAAAATAAAAATTTAACAATAAAATAAAATAATAAAAACTTTTAATAAAAATTAATTAAATTAATTTTAATAAATAAAAACTTTTTACTAAATGAAATTTTTAGACTTCAGGAAAAAATTCACAGTGACACAACATCTGAAAATGATAAAATTGGATTTCCACAAGCATAACACTACTGCACCAGACTTTTATTACATAACATAAAAAATAAGACAGATGCAAATGAAATAAAATCAATACTTTCTTTATGTAGAGAGATAACTTTAATTTAATTTTTCATAATAATAATTTTTCATAGAATAATTTTATATTTGAGATTTCATGCTTTCTTTAACATTCTTTTTCTAATAAAACTACATTTGGAACTAAAATCTAATTTAAAAAACTATACAACCTACTTGAAAGATTTTGTCAGATGCATACCTGATGTCAACATTGCTCATGTCGGTATTGATTTTTTATAATGCAAGAGACAGGTTTAGCAGATATGGTACAAAAAAAGGCAATCATAATTAAAATCTATAAAAGCTATTATAAAAAAAATTAAAATACAATCCTAATCAGACTGCATTTTATTTTATTTATTTTCAAGTATTGAGGCAAAAATTATTGATGCAAAATATAGTTATTAAATAGCATAAATGTTTAAAAAATGTGAACATGAGTTTAAAAGCAGGATGGGTTTATGTGGAGTTTACGGTACGCACTTACTTCCTTCCTCTTGGGATCGCCAACTTTTTGCCGCCAAGAACGGCGATGAGAGAACATTTGTTTTGGATGTGTCTGGATGTTTTTAAAGAGTAAACAAAACAAATTTATCTTTTTCATCGATATTTTGCTTATCAGGCTATATTGTGACAAGTTTTGATTGGACTGTTTTGTTCAACTCTTCGATGCGATTGGTTGATTCATTCGAATTTGAATAAAACTTTGTTTGGAATTCTTTGGATTGAAATATCGGTTCAGTACTGTGAATGTTATTCTATGTGTTTCATTTCTCAATGAATAAGCAAAGCTGCAAGTATTCCACTATGCTGAAAGCGAAACTGCTGATATTTTTTAAGTTAAAAAATTTGCTCGGTACATGCTTGAAATGCCACAAACATTGCATGAGGAAAATCTAGTATTTAAAATTTTTTAGAAAACCTAGATTCTTAACATTCAATGAAAAAGCGAATCTACTAGTTTCCTGCTATGCTGACAGTGAAATCGATGATGTTTTTTTAAGTTTAAAAAATTTGCCCACCACAAGCTTAAAATGCTGCAGGCATTGCCTGCTCAATCGCTCCTTTTCAGGTTATGCATGAGCAAGAGAGCAATAAAAATCTCATTGCACATCCAAAACAGTATTTGGCGACAGCAAATGAAATTGCGCCAAGGAAAATTGGCGAGAAATAGGTGTGTATCGTAAATTCCACATTTACCGAAGGAAGATCTAAAAAATTTAAAAATTAATTTCTTCATTTAAAAAAAATACAAAAATCACTTGGATGGTGGTATTTTCTCACCAGGACTCATTTAGCAAAAGAAGGTGATTTAAAAAAGTGCACACAGCAATAATTTATTGCAGAACATTTAATTAAACTATGTGCAACAGCAATATCAATGAGGCATGTTGCATACATTTGGAATGTGCTCACCTGATATGCAAATGATGTCAAAGTATTCCAAATGCATACTGTCAAATGAAAATTTAAGTAACTTAACCATGCAACAAAATTTGTAGCAGGTTAATAATAGAAAGAATCTATAATAAAGAACATTTCATCAGTCATACAGAAAAACAAACATTGATTATTTAAAAATAACAGACTTTGAATATAAAGCAATAATCAACTGGAAAAACATACCTGACTGACTAATAAGATTTCATATCCCTTATCTTTAATGCTGTGACTCCACCGTTTTCCGCTTTCGTCTTCGAAAAGTCTGATGTTCACTAACTTCCGCACCCTGGAATGAATCAAAATACCTGCTGTCTATAATAAAAAAAAAATACTCTATAATTAATGAAGCTGACTGTGAATTAAAATAAAGCAAATATTGTTCACTAGAAGTTTTGGTTCTCTTACAGATGTTGTAACACAAAAATAGCTTCCTAAGCATTTTAAAGCATGTCAAGCAAATTTTGGTGCATATGCTCAAGAGATTTATAAAATTTCGTTATTCTTTCACGTTTACAGTTGTGAAATGAAATAAAGCAAAAAAAACGGTGGGAGTGGTCTCCCTAAACTTCCTTGGATACTTCCCAAAAAGGTGCAATTTTCCCTCTCCCTAGGGTTGCCATACATCCCGTATATATGGGACTGACACCGTATTTCACTACTCAGTCCCGTATTCCTATTTGTCCCGTTTTCTTCCTAAACTCTGCATCATTATAATTTTAAAATGATTTGTGCCCTATTTTATAATTATGTGAAAGAAAATGATATGATTAAGAAAGTAAAATCTGTGTTAAAGTATGACTGGGTTAAAAAGGATTAACCTCGCATCTTTTTTTATTATTCAACACGTTCATTTTATAAGACTGCTAAAACTTTATTGATTTTTTATCAGAATAAAATAAGCTATTACGTACCCACTTTTATCATGTTTTATTTTTTAAGCACCTAAAAGTCCTGTATCAATGCTTGGCAATTATGGTAACCCTTTCTGTCCAGCGTGGATAAAAAATTCGAACCTACTGTAACCCAGAATGCAATGATTATCCATGAGTTTCTTTTCACGCACGCCTAAGTCGAAAGGAGGGTATTAGTAGTAGAGCGATTTCCAAGGTCACGAGTAGCGCCAATACACAGTTTGGCCTTGTTATATAAAGAAAATCTAATATGCAATTTGAACACTTTGTTTTTAAAGGATTGAAATGAAAGTTGGACACAGATATACAATTAGGGTTAGAAGATCACATACCAAATTTCATTTATCTAAGTAGTTAAATTTAGGAGTTATCGTGTTCAGAAGCACGAGACTATACAGACAGACAGTCAACGCATTGACGGTTTTGGTCCAAAATTTGATACGAACCTACACTCTTTATGATAAAACAGTGTACCAAATTTTATCCATCCAGCTATTTAAGTTTTGGAGTTATCATGTTCACATGAACATGGCCAGACACACTTCCCGTGGATGGATTTTGTCCAAAATTTGATAGAAACCTACAAATTATGCATAAAGATCACATACCAAATTTCATCCCCATAGCTCTATAGTTTTTTAATTATCATGTTCACAGACAGACGGACATAATTCTAAAATTGTGTTTTTCAGACTCGGGGAGGTCTAAAACGTGGAGATTCCTCAAAATCTCGAGTTCAAATTTTTTGACAATTACAATACTTTCTCTTTGTATACTTCATATACGAGAAAGTAAAAATGTTTAATCCTTTAAGACCGAGTCGTGAGGGTTAGACATTAGCTTATATTTCTGCTTCCTGGTTAGTTCTCCCCAGTATCTTGTTTCCAGAATCTCTACAGATATATTTTTCTTACTAGATGGCAGATGCCATCTATTTTTGAGTTGCAGTTGGCATTTAATCCATTGGTTATAAAAATATTTCTGTTCTCAAAGGGTTAATAGAAGTTTTAGTTCTCAAGCAGAAAAATGGCTGACACACAAAAATAACTTCCTATGAATTTTAAAATTTGTCAAGTAAATTTTAGTCCAAGAGATTTACAAAATTTCTTCTTCTTTTGTATTTATAGTTGCGAAATGAAATAAAGCAAACAATGTTTACCAGAAGCTTGGGTTCTCTTATAGATGACTTTAATGTCATAACACAAAACAGTGTCCTAAGCATTTCAAAGTATGACAAGCAAATTTTGGTGCCTAGTCTCTAGAGATTTATGAAAAGTCTTCATTCTTTCAATTTATACTTGCAGAATGAAATAAAGCAAAAATTCTTTGGCAGAAGCTTTAGTTCTCAAACAGAAAAATAACTGATACACAAAAATAACTTCCTATGAATTTGAAAAATTTTCAAGGAAAATTTAGTGCATATGTTCAAGATATTTGTGAAATTTCATTCTTTTATACTTATTATTCATTTCTCCCTCAATTTCACATCTTTTAAAAACAAAAGGCAAGCCATGATATAATTTAAAGGAAGATACAATTGATTAACTCAAAACTATGAATTAAACATTAGTCAAATATTTATTACTTAGTTTCAAATAAAATATTTATAATTTTTTTTTCTTTTACATTAAAAAATTTATTATTTATGATGATAAAATATTATACAGTAATTCAATAACTATATATATATATATAGTTATTGAATTACTGTATGCATATAAAACAATATATATAGAAAACTATATATACATATAATTTTTTTTTTAATTTACATCTTTCTGCCATATGAATTAAAAGTCAGATCATGAGTGAAGCATAAAATGTTTTCATTCTTTTAAGTTAAAAAAATAATAAAAGAGATATATTTCAAAAATCTCTAGATAAATGCTTATTATTTTGCAGAGATATAGGAAGATAGCATGTCTTGTCTTAACATGATTGGATAAAGAAAGCACATTAATCAGGTTGAAACATACTAAAAATGACTGAAAAACAATTCATCACTTACATAAAATCTATATCCTTCTTTGTGTCATCTTTGGAAATTCCAACTAAAACACAAATTCCTCGACCAATACTACTAATTACTTCATCATCAACTGAAATAATAAATATATACTTCATAATTCAAACATAATATATAATTCAAACTTTTAACAATAAATCTCGATTGGCTGAAATCTAGAAGTTGGTACACACTCTTAAAACGCTGCCAAATCGCCAAAGCAAGACGTTGACCGCTGCATATCATTGGCGCCAAGTCACCAAAGCTAAATGCAGGTAATACTTGCATTATCTTTGGCGACTTGGCGCCCTTTTAAGAGTGTGTACCAACTTCTAGATTTCAACCTCTCGATTAAAGAAAACTCAAAATTTTTCCCACGCTTTATAACTTTTCCCACACTTTTTCCTTTTTTTTAACTCCTTTTGATTGCGCTGTCCAAGTTTTTAATATATTAAATGCTAGTAGTTAATACCCAAAGATATTTTATCTAAAAACAAGTATTGACTTTTTTGTGCAGTTTGGAAGAAAATCAATTTTCTTTCTTCAATTCATAATTGACACCATTTTTCTCTACACAATATTTTTAACTACACTCCAAAAACACTCTCTAGAACTGCAACATCGTGCTTTTTCTCCAACTACTTTTAATTGCATGTATTCAAAATTTTCCCACACAATTTTACAGGTGAATACATTTTTCTTATATTTATTAAGCCCTTTAAAATTATCACTTTAACTCATAAAATGAGGAAAAGTCTCTTTTTAGCTATAATCAAATTTTTTCCCTCCCAGGCATGTAACCGTCAATAATTCTATTTTAATTCAACATGACTGGAATGAGGAAAAACAAGATCTTAGAAATACAAGAAGTACAATGGAATTTTCATATCCATGGCCCAGTTTTTACTTGTCATTCTTTGTGGAATACAGCATTTCCACTCTTGCCTTTATAGACAATACAACAGAATAAATGTAAAAAAAAGATTATTACAGGTATAAAGTTAAAAAGCAAAAATGAGCTACGATAACTTGAAGTTTGATTAAATCCAAAGAATGAAAAGGACAGCAGCTATTATTACTATGTGCTTAGAGCTTTATTTCGTATCTGGGAACAAATATTTAAAAGATATATTAATATTTTATAAAATTTTAAATAATGTTCAACCTAAGACACTGGCTTTGGTACATCTCTGAATTACAGCCCGCATATTATTAAATTTAGAATAATTTATATATGGCGTCTGGTGAACTCAAGATTTGTAAACAAAAACAAAACTAAGCCGGAAAGGGAAACACTCTTCAAAGCGCGCTTTTACCAGTGATCCTTTGCTAGGGCATTAAAAATAAATGTTTGATGAATGTGAAAGTTCTTGTAGCAAGCCAAGTGTATCGCTGTCATGCAAAATCAGATATTGAATATTTTTCATATCAATAGAAATTTTTAGTTTGATATTATTTGTTCTGAAAGTAAATATAAATGCTAAGTTCGATTAACAGAATAAAGGACTAGTGTGTGATCGGTTTCGTTTTTTACTCAAATTACCGTACACCGTTACCTCCGGATCGTCTATCGGAGGTGACGCTTATACCAACTGCTCCCGGTTCTGAATTTTTTATAGACGAGTGTTCTGGTGTTTTTTTTTTTTTTTTTTTTTTTTTTTAAATTTAAGACTAGCCGCCTAGGGCGACCAGCTGGTTCGCCAATCTTAAAATAATAGTAATACTATATTTAAGGGATTAATAAGTGATTCTGTACACACTGACACAAAGTAACTTCATATCTGTAAAGTATTAAAACTCATAAAATCAATTTAACAACTTATCATAACTCATATAAAAATATATTCACATACAAAAGGAAACTTATCTAAAACTATGAAGACATTCTGAGGCGGCTTTGTTCGACGCGAGCAACACGTTGTTCTGGTGTTTCACACGCCCGCATTACTTTTGCTCTTCTGGTTTTCGGATGTACTTGTCCGATCGACTGCCTTTTCTTTGGCGCATATTAAATGCGAATGCTTAGCCATTTTAAAAGCAACATTCTATCTTTCTTCCAAGTGCAAATTGTTCTTTCACCCTAGTAGGGGAAAGGGCAGTTGTGTGGGTCAGACAATATCGTTCAGGATTTTATGACAGGAAAAGGAGGGGAGGAGACACAGGGAAATAGCGAAATGAATAGCAGATAGTATCTCAAATAACCTTGCGTATCAGTAATAAAAGAATGCAGGAAGATAGAAATACGCCTCCCCCCTCTGAGTGATCTCGCGTACGTCTATCCCCCTAACTCCCATCGGAGGAGAATTGCGAGCGAATGACTTTCGCTGAGTTGCGAGCAGTAAACAATGTTTTTAAAAATTAGTTAAAACTCGTCTAAATATTCTACAGCACTTAAACTAATATCATTAGAAAGATAAATTTTCGCATTTTAAGGTGGTGTAAAAATCGTTCTCGTGCGATAAATCTTTCGAAAGTTATTAACAAAAAACTATGCAAAAGCCTCACATTTTCGTTTAATTTCCATTTAACTCAGAATTTAATTACTTTTTCACTTTAAAAAGTTGAGAATCATTTTTCTCTTGTTTTGAAGAGTATATGCCTAAATTTCATCAGATTGGACAAAAACTGTAGAATTGCATAAGGAACAGACACACACTCTACTTTATATATATAGATAAGGTAGAACTTCCGCTATACCGACCGACTTTCGGTATAATTCTTCTTCAATGGGAATCTTCAAAATTTCAGCACTCTGTTTGAAGAAGTTAATTACTGTTTAAAGTAGAGTTTTTTAATGTTATTGCTTAAGGATACTTTGAAAATATTGAAACTGGTGTCCCTATTGCTGAGTTCTCAATGTTTAATTAAAGTACGAGCCTCATTTTGTGGAAAGGCTGCCATAATTGTTCGTTATCGCTCTGTTTGGCGACTTTTGAGGCTAGTTTGGTGGTTAAACTTTATTATTGATTATTATTGGCTTAAATATCTGCAACATCTCTTACAAGGAAAAAAATTCACAGATATGATAGCAGTGTCAAAAAAAGTAATAATTCTTTTTTTTAACCCTTTGAGACGGCTGGAAGCTTCACGCTACAGATAGCTGGCACACCCATATGACAGTCATTCTCAAACGGTTAAAATACAGGATAGTTCATTGACAAATGGTAATGTAACTCAAAATGATGCTAATTAACCCTTTGCGACACAAGGCATTAAATTTGTTGAAATATGATAAAAAAAAAACATCAGGAATGAGTTTAGTTTATTGTCGAGACTTAGAATCTACAAAAAAAAAAAAAAAAAAAAACTTACTTCATTCCAAGAGGGTGTAACCCCCCTTAGATACAGCCACCTTGATACACTCGAAAAATATTGTTGAATCTTACAGAAAATCATTAATTAAAACTTCAAAAATATTGGAGGAAAATTTTCAGGTTAATTTGCTAAAATTGTAAATGTCCAGAACTAAAACATTTCTTATCTCCAAGTTAAGGAATTTTCCCAAACTTTATCTCTAATAATCCCTATTCTGAAACGAAATTTCATAAGGCATTCTAACAGGAGTACTAATAGCCCTATCCTAAACCTATTATTTCACACTTATAGTTGAATTTAATGGTTGAGAAGCGAGTGAAATTAGGTTTGCCATCATCTGGCACACTGCGCTGCAAAGGATTAAATCCTATACTAGCTATGTTTCTTCTTTTTAAAAAAACTATAAACAAACAAAATATAATAACTAAAATGAAGATTTTTCTGATGTCCCCGATATTTTGAATCTCCTACCTGTAATCATCAGTTAGATTTTGACCTACTAACATTTCAGTGTTAGTAGCATTCAAGTTCAAAGTAGTACAATGGCTTCATAACAATTTTATGTTCCAAGAAAATCTTTTTGCTAACATTTCTAAACACTTACTATAATATATAATAATGTTACAGTTGGCACTCGTTATAATGGCCACAAACTATAAAAACCATTCCATTATAACGACCAGTGATAAAATCCCCCATCTGTGTTTCCCCATGCACTATGTTATTTTACTTCCGGTATAACGACCATCCAATGTCGTCTAATCCCAATACAACATCCGAACTCAGCGGACACTCTTCCCAGTATTTTCCCAAAAAGAACATGTTTCTAAACGTTAATGACCTTGATTATTGTATTGCCAAGCTTCGCTGACGTATAGTCTTCAGTGTTACAAGTTCAACTTTGACGGGGGGGGGGGCAATTACCACTCACTGAAAATAGAATAGCCTAGAATAAAAAATGTTTCAAGTGCTATTGAGACTTTAACATGTTTTTTTGAAAGGCAAGAAAATACAGAACACTATTTATCATCTTTAACTGAAATGGAAAATTATGTTTTTCAAAAATCAAATATGCAGTAAAGACAAACAACCCATTTTTGATTTTTTTTCTTTAGAAAATGTTGTGTAAAAAAGTATATAACACCCTTTATTTTCTACTTTAAAATCTGTTTTAGAAATATATTTTTAATTGATAAAATTTTATTTTTAATATCAATGATAAAAAATAATATGAATATTTAGTTGGAATCTCTTTAAAAATCGCCTATTTTTACAGAATTGCTGAGCGTGCATGTGTACATTTTTTAATTATATCCACTATAGCGACTACTCATTATAAAAACCTTTTTCTGTGGGACGCAAAGGGTCGTTATAACGAGCATCGACTGTATTTCTATTTTGGATTATTTAATTTCTCTCCTCAGTAACTGTTTTGTCATGAATAAAGCTTTAAAAGAATTTTTCTCACTGAAAAAGGGGGGTTAGTATGGATTGTTTGCTTTTCAGCACTATGAAGTCCCTTGCTAGGAAACAACTTATAGAGTTTCCAGAATCCTAGCACTTCACACTAGGGTATAGAATATCACCTGCTGGTCCACAATATGGGAGACAGAAAAAATAATTGAGAATATCTTACTATATTTACTGCCAAAATGGTTTCCATTTTTTTCATTAACCCTTTCCGGCACACAACATTAAATTTTTTTAAATATAATGAAAAAGCATCATGAATGGGTTTAGTTTATTGTCTAGACATAGAATATACCATTTTTTTAAAAACTGCCTCCTTCCATGGAGGGTCCCCCTCTGAGGACACCTTCTCCATACGAGTATCCCTTCAAGAACAGTGATCTTTAAACGTTCAAAAAATAAAGTTTGTTCTTATACAAAATCATAAATTAATACTTCAAGGATACTGGAGGAAAATTTTCAAGTGAATTTGCTAAAATTGTAATCTTTAGGAACTCAAAATTTTTTGCCATATTTGAGGCAAGAAATTCGGACATTTTAAATGTAAAATTAACCCAGGTACAAGCATATTTCATAGGGCTGCCATCAGTGGCAAACTCCAGGGGGGGGGGGCTATGGACAGCCCCCCCCCCAGAGCCAAGCCAGAATTCTTGATTTTATTTAACATCATTACAACTGTTTTTCCTAATTTCCCTCATTTTAAAAAATAATGAAAACGTTTCAACATTACTTTCTGGCTTAACAGGCTCAAAAATTTTCTTACTTTTGTAGTCATTCCACTTGTACTTGTTGCTTTGATGCTGTCAAAGACATTTTTTGGCTAGTTATTTCATTGTAGTTTTTATTAAATTATCGAAAGTACTGTATTGTTTTTTATGATTCTTATTGTCAGATAAGTCAAGTCTGTAAAGTTAATGAGTTTTGGTTTACTTTAGCCTTGAGGTTTGACATTTATCACGACGATACAAAGTTTTTATGACCTCAGCGGGGGGCGCCACAGATCTGAATCCTAGATTCGCCACTGGCGGCCATCTATGTTCTCAAAAGTGAACGACTGCACCAATTTTTGCTGTTTCAAAGTTAAAAGTTTTTTTTAAAGAAAATTTTAAATTTTGGTGTCCTCATTTGTAACCGCCGTGCCGGGTTAACTCTCACTTTGCCTCAACATTTCACTGATAATTACACACTATTCACAAAATGAAGAATTTTGATAAAAGTGGTGAGCAGCCATTTTTTAAGATATTCATTATTCATGTTAATTTGCTGGAGCATCAAATCAATTTTCATTCAAAATTTGCAAAATATGCAGGGTTCATACACATTTCCTTAAAAGAAAATAAAGGACTTTTAAGGACTAAAAAACCAAAAAATAAGGACCTCTAAATTGAATAAACTTAACGAATTGTTGCACGCATTTTTAAATAAAATGTCTCATTTTTGAAAATTCGACTTTTTAGATGATAAAGTATAATATAAAACATAGAAGATACATTACAAATTTAACACAACAAAACTCTTAAAAATATGAGTTAATAAATTGATGAAAAAACCCGTGAAACTGGTAATCAAATTAAATATCTTTTAATTCCAAACCTTTTTCATTCAATTTTACATCCAAGGTATTTATTTATATTTTTTTCAGTAATTGTTTTTCTTAGTTCATGCGATTGAATAAATTTATGTCCTTTGACTTTTCAGCCTCATTAGCTAAATCATTTGCTTTCCCATTTGTTTGGTGTGTTTTGTTTGGAACATTTTCTTTTGTTTTAAAAAATCTATTTCCTCCTAGAGCTTTTCGTTTCATTTGTTTTGTTTCAGTCTTTTCTTCGGATCTTTCACTTTCTAAATACTGCATGTATTTTGCTCTAGCTGATGTGGCAAAAAGTAAGGACTTTTTAAAAATGGGGCATAAAAATAAGGACTTTTAAGGACTAAATGTAAAAGTAAGGACATTTAAGGAAGCGTACGAACCCTAATATGTACGGATATTGTATTTTTAAACCATGGTTATATGATGAAAGCGGCATACGACTAATAGTTTAAAAATTCCCATACCACATCAATATAAGAATGTGTAGACTTTCATCGATTTACTCAACATCAGCTTGAAGAACACAGTAGATCTCTAATGAAAAAGAAATTTGAATTGATGATTAGGGATGTAACGAATAGCGAGCTGGCCGAATAATCGAGGAAATTTCAGGCCGAATACTAAATTTTAAAAAACATTTCACTTTTGATTGTGAATGAAATATTTTTCAAATTTTAAATGAAAAAAACTAAGATTAAATAAAATTGAGTTTTTATTATTTGTATATTTATAAAAAAATGTTAATACCTTAAATCCAATAATAAGAAACTCTTCATTTTGGGATTGCTTCAAAGATATAAAAGAGTTATCATTGTAAAACATGACCAGCACAGAAGAAAATTAATTGGATAAATTAAAATTACTAGAAGTAAATTCCTATTTTAATAAAGAACTTCTAATAGGTAGGACAGAGTGTCCACTTAATTGGTGTGTGTGGGGGGGGGGGGGCAGAAAAATTTCCAAAGTTTGCAAATTTAGCAAGAAAATATCTTTCAGCACCTGCAAGCATTGTATAGTGACCATTTATTTTCTGAAGCTGGTAATATATGTAATAATCTCACTTAATTTTATTTCAAATTCTAATACTATATATTTTAAAGTCTTAATGTATTCCAAAATCACTTTTCTTAAACTCCAGTTTCAGTCTATTTCCCACGCTGGAGGTATATTAAATCTCTCGTCTTGGCATATTTATTAGTAAAAGAATATTTTAATTGTTTCCACGCGCGCACAAATCGTGAAATCAGCGACTCCTTGACACCATGCATCTTTCCTAAAATGCTTACATAATTTGCTAAAAATAGCTATTATTCCCTTCACTTTGATCACATGTCTATCTGTTAAAAAAAGCAGGGATTTTCTGCTCTCTTTTGGCTTGAAAACTTGAACCGAGATGTACGTACATTTCGTCACTCTCCCATAATAAAGGAAAATTAGTTAATAACTTGGCCTGTTTTTTATTTAACGACTACAACAACGGAAACATTTCATATATATGAAACCACATGGAACAGTATTCTATAAATGATATGCAACATCATTAAATACACTTATGTACTATGCAATTTAAAATTGGATAAATGTTAATTTTTTTATAATATACGAAAAGGAATGTAATTCTGAAATATTCTTTATTAAATATATTTAAAACAACATTTTTAAAAACATTTTATCCTGAATTTATTCCGCCGAATATCTGTTTAGCATTCTACCAGGCCAAATATACAGGAAAGGGCAGAATACATACTATTCACTACATCCCTAGTTGTTATTATATGTGTATGAAACCAAGCAAAACAGACTTCCTTCTGAAAATGTTGAAAAATTATTGTTCTTGCATAATAATTTCAGGCTCTTAATGATAAATTATATGTAAATTTATTAAATAAGCCTTCACAACTTAAAATTTGGTAAATGCTAGGAGATTTTTTGATAGCTGAAATGTAATTATGTAATATTCTTTGTTAAATGTGCATTTAAAAAATTTATTAACCTGAAAATTATTCGGCCGAATACCGAATATCCATTGCATCCCTATTGGTGATCCCCCAATTATTATGTCAAAACTAACACCAGGCTGTTGGAGTCTACAGGGTGTGTAGTGAGAAACTGCTGCAAAAATTAAGCACTTTTAAGGACTTTTTAAGCACCTTAGCCAAAAAAATTAAGCACCTTTGTACAAGCATGCATACGTCGACCCACGTATTTTCTAAGCATATGATGATTTCTGTTTTATAATAATGCATAGTTTTTATTGAAAATTTAAAAATATATTTTTTTAATTTTATTATTTATTTCCGTATTTGCACAATGTCTTCTATTGTAAAATAAAGGATGTCTTTTTTTTTTACAATTAAAAATGATGATGCAAATTGTCATTATCAAAAATTAAATCAACTTTTATAAGATTAACAATAGAAATATGTTACCTTTTTCAACATTTCTTAAAATTAACAAATTTCCAGTTAATTTGCCCCTTCGGGATAATAATTCCAGTATTTCAATATACGGCGTTACCCATTGTTGAAGCAAGAGGAAACACCCCAAAGGTTATTAATAGTCCAGCCAATGAAGGGTTTGAAAAAAAAAAAACATTAAATCATATAGTTTTGAAAATTGGCACACATGTTCGTGATAGTCTCCTGATGAACATACTAAAGTCCCTGGCCCTGAATGATTTAACGAATTAAAGAGCGTAAAATTCCCTACAAAAATATGCTTTTATTTTTCTTCTAGCTTTTATAGTTTCTGAGATAAAAGGTCTCAAAGTTTGCCGCCATCTTGGATTTAATACCCTTTTTTTAAGTGTTTTTTAATATCTCGAAAACTATTTGATTTGCAAATTTGTTGCAACCAGCAAATTAATGAGCGCAAAATTCCCTACAAATGCATGCCTTTATGTTTCTTCTATCTTTAATAGTTTCCGAAGTAATGGGTCTCAAAGTTTGCCATCTTAGAATTTATCCCCTTTTTTTCTCAGTTTTTCTTGAATATCTCGAAAATTATTTAGTTTTCAAATCACACGCGATACAAAAATTGAAAAACGTAAAATTCCTTGCAAAAGAGTGCTTTTATTTTTGTTCTAGTTTTAATAGTTGCTGAGATAATGGGCTTCAAAGTTTGCTACCATCTTTGGATTTCATCCCCCTTTTTAACTTTTTCTTAAAAAATTCAGAAACTATTAAAACTAAAAGAAAATTAAAAGTATGTATTTGTAGGGAATTTTACGATCATTAATTTGTTGTATTATATGTAATTGAAAATTTAATAGTTTTTAAGAAATTTAAAAAAGACGGGAAAAGGGGGACGAAATTAAAGATGGAGGCAAATTTTGAGATCCATTATCTCAGAAACTATTATAGGTAGAAGAATAATAAATGCACGTAGTCGTAGGTAATTTCATGTTCTTCAATTTGTTAAATCAATTGTAGTTTGAAAACTGAATAGTTTTTGAGATATTAAAGAAAAACTTTAAAAAAGGGGGGATGGAATCCAAGATGGCACCGTAAGCCGCACCCCCAGGACCAGGGACTTTTAGTATGTTCAACAGAAGCCTCTCGCGAACATGTGAACTAATTTTCAAAACTATACGATTTAATGTTTTTTTCATCCCTATTTTGGGAATCCGTTGAGTGGACTATAATAGCATTATCTTAACATGTGTTGACACCCCTGGATCTATCTCACCCAGGATTCCTCCCCGAATTCTTCCCTCTCGTCGATTTTCTTTCTAGATACATCCGGTAAACAAAGCTTTAGGACTATGCTTTCAATATTGTATTCAAGGGGAAACCAAAAGAAAAGAATGTTTTCTTTGCACTTCTCGAGAAAATTAAGCACTTTTTAAGGACCTTTTTTCTACAATTAAGCACTTTTAAGGTGCTTAAAAATGGATTTCAAATTTAAGCACTTTTCATGACGCTACGCACCCTGGTCTACTTATTCACTATGCTAAATCCATAACAATAAATAATTGTAACTAATGTGAATGAATAATAACATAAGCCAGAAATTTTCACTAATAAAAGTTTGAGTTATGAAACAATTTGGTCATAAAACTTCGTTTTAAATTGCATTTTTTAATAATTTTTAATTAAAACAAAAGTGCTCCGTAAGGTGATTAGTCTACATGAGCTCAAAAATTCTTGCAAAATTTGGAACAGTTGTGTAGCAAGTTCATATTAGTAGAATATAAAAATGTAATGAAAAAGACGACAGATCAAGCCTTTTGATTAATATATTATTATCATTTTTTCCCAATCACAATCAATTACATAGTTCTATTTTTACACAAAGACATACAGTTTTTAAAAATAAAGTTATATTACTTCAGCTGAATCTGAACTGAATGCTTTGCAGCAATAAAAGGAAAAATCACATACTGATGTAATCAGCAGTTGTAGGATACACTTTGCAATTTTTAAGCAAATGGGATATTAAAAAATTATATATGTACTTATACTGGGAGTTACAAAATACATTAATGGAAAAACTAGCATCCATGAAACCTCTCTTCTTTTAAATTGTAACTAAGGTCATCACAACGTACCAGAGCTTCTTGAAATATGAGAAGTTTCTTACTTTTTGTCTCATAATTCAAAGATTATATGTTTGACAATAAGAAATCTGTCTTTAAAAACTTTTCCTCCAATAACTTCCATGTTTTGTTATTGACAAATTCCATTTTTAGCAGTATAGAGAAGTAATAAGTATAAAGAAGACAACTGCTGCATCTTTTACTAACATTAAAACTTAGGTTTATGTTTTTACAGAACTCTTAATTATTTGCTTCAAATTAAATTTTAATGTGAATGATAAAATAACAGCAAGTTATTCTGCTTCTAATGATAAAAAGAATCGCCCAAAGTAAACACTTCAAATATAAGCGTTAGTACAAATTTGTACTATAAATGAATGACATTTTTAATGGCAGCCAAAAAACATTCACTTTAATTCAATAAACCCACATTACAAAGTGTGTATTCAAAATGCACACATTATAAAACTGGTAATTCAATACACAAAAATCATACAGGTGGGTTGGACCAATATACATAAATAAATGACAGTAAATTCTTGCTATGCTTTATCTGACAAAAAAAATCTGATCAGACAACTCAAAACAACTGACAAAAAAATATTCTAGTATAAAGCAAATAAATACAGTTCGAAAGAAAATATTTTACGACATAGTTTTCACGTCGCAGCATGTCTGTTGAAATCAGACCTCGTGAGACTTCTACGATACTTTTTAAATCTGAACATTGATGCACAAAGTAAATGTTTCGAATGAAAATCAGGCAGCGCAGACATTGGATTTCCATTCATGCTTTAGATTATATATATATATATATAAAAAAATCATTAATTTTCATGAGGCTACTAAATAATACTTAAAAAAGAGTTTAGGCAAATATGACTACAGTTAAATAAATCGTTACACACAAAATCAATACCTAGAAATTCCGCAGTCTTTAAAATAACATTTTTCTTCTTTCTCTTAAAAACAAATGAGTCACAAAGACAATGTATGACTTAGAATATATACACAATACATACATATATATAGATATAAATGTGACTTTGTGTATAAATTAATTATTTTTTAAACAATCCCGATACGATATCAATAGAAATAAACTATTATTGGCCCTATTATAAGAATTACAGAGTGATGATTTGGGATCCAGCCAATACAAGTAGTAGTTTTTCCCAGAAAAACATATACTGGTTTTCATGAGATCAACGAAAAGGAGGCTTCTAAAGGTCTCGTAGAAAACATGCACTGCGACTGCTTTGGAAAGAATGTACAAAAACGAAGTCTTGAATCAGCAGCATCCGCCGCCTTGACTGGCTCCCTGGCCGCTCATCGGCATGTTAGGGTTAGTCGGAGAATGCTGGGGTCCAATCTTGATGCCATTTGCCTGCACA
>BGPR01003167.1:0-77233 GCA_013235015.1 Araneus ventricosus | reverse complement strand
CTTTAGCCAGACAATAGCACTCCCCTTAAGCTGTAGTTCCATTGAATAATGTCTGTCTGTTATTAAAGAAATTCTTCAGTGAAAATTTCTAGTTTTAGATCTCATTGTTTAAGCAACAAAGAGATATAAATGATTGTTTTCTCTTCTCAGCTTACTGCAATATGTAGGGTAAAGAATAAGTAATATACTGATGTGAAATAACTTGTTTGAATTCTCAAAATCTCCGGAAACAACACCAGGGGGGCTCTGTATTCACTAATCGCTCCCAGGAGGATTGTATAAAATCCTCAGGTCATATACAAACCCTGCTCAGCTCACCGATTGCTATATTAAAATTTATGCATCTAACAACAAAAAAAAAAATTGTGGTTTAGCTTAATAAATTTGTTAGCCTTGGATGGATCTTTTCATGGTTTTTCAAGTATTTGAGGAGATAATAGAAACTAACACAGAAATTATGAAAGTGGGGAAAAATGATTTCAAACTATATGAAGAGAATTCTCAAAACAAATTCAGAAGACTTAACATGGCATGTCTTAACTTGTTAGCATGTAGAACACAAAAGCTCATCATAATTTCTCTAACAATAAGCTCTCAAAAGGAAGAAAAAGTTCAAAATACCACATCTAGTGAATAATCACCCAAAGAAATTTAATTTTGCGAATCCACTGTATTTTAAGTCTGTTCTATGTTGAAACAACCATTTCTTCTTCCTGATAGGGATGTAACAATAGTGATTTTTTGCGAATGCCAAATATTTGACAAATTTCAGGCCAAACATATCCACTTTTAAAACATTTTCACTTTTTGATTGTAAATAAAATATTGTAAATTTTAAATAAAAATCAAAGATTAATAAAACTGATTTGTTATTTGTATATTTAAAAAGAATTTAACATCTTGATGCATTTAAAGTATCTTAATTTTTTGATAGTGAAATGAGAAACCTCTTCATTTGAGGTTCTTTATAGAAATCAAGAAAGCTATCATTGCAGAACATGGCAGATGATAAACACAGAGAAAAATTAAATGGATAAATTAAAATTATTAAGTAACGTGATTTTGATTAGAATTTCTAATTGGCACGGGATGGAGTGTCATCCAATTGGTGAAAAAAATACATTAAAATGCTCCAATGCACAAATTAAGCAGAAAACATCTTTCCAGCTCTTGACAAGCACAATATATAGTGAAGATTTGAGTGGGTGAAAAGGTGAATTCCACTGGAATGTTGTCCCTTTTCCAATCCATTCATTTTCTGAATCTAGTAATACATAAGAAACCAAACAGAACATACTTTTCACAAGAAAATGCTGATGAATTTATTGTTGCATCACTCAATTTCAGGCTTTACATTGATAAATGATGCTGTTATTGTCGCTTAACTTGGCCCGAGGAATACTAGATTGCGCTTCGAGATTATCCCGAAATTTTAGTCTTATAAGCTAAAATTGAATCATTAATTAGCTTTATAATTTGTACAAAAATATGTAGGATCCATAGAAGCATCTTAAGTATCCCTATACCTTCTTAAGATGAATGAAAGCGACAGCCCCTTTTCCAAAACAGGAGGTCATGCTCTTATTAGATAGCAAGAAAACTATTCAGTTAGTGGACGACTACTTATTTAAATTTGAGTAAATACTTTAGAATTTTTTATGACAATAAATGCTTTACTGAATTGTAATTCTACACACTATTCTTTCATTATATGTAACGCTTTAAAAAAAAAAATTATTATCCTGAAATTATTTGTGGCTGAATATCCTGTTTACTATTCTCTGCGAAAGGCGAATATTAGTTACATCCCCTACTTCCCTGAATACCTTTCAAATCTTTTCTTCAATTGATTCATTTGCATGTTGAATTAAATTCTTTTTTTCATTGTTATGATTATATTTAACAGCGTGATTGAGGAACCATGTTTAACTCATTCAAAAGAAGGCGAGATCTTCAAGCTAAGTAGGTATAATTTACACATTTGGAAGGTGAAATCAGCTTGATCCATCAACTACATGAATCCCCACCCATATCACCAGCTCAATGATGTGTTTTTTGGGAACTACAGAGAAATTCATATAGATTTATCTGTTAATTAAATAATCACAACAAGAATGCTACTGAACTTTCTTTAGATAAGTGGTATGGATTATTTTTTATTTATTCATTGCACTTTTATTGAATAACTGAAGTATTAACATAATTTAAGGTATTATGATTTAATTAAACAAAAACTCCTGGGGTTTGCACATCAAACAAAAAAAAAACAAAAAAACATCCAATTCCTTTTCTCCGTTCAATGTATACTTTAATACCGTCAGTTTAATGTCAGGTGATACTATCTGCTTTTCTAAAGGTAGACTTTTAATTTACTTGGAAGCGGGGGTTCTTTAATGTGAGCAGTTTGTAATGCTACTTTTATTAATAATTAGATTCTGGCCCAGTTACTGAAGTATAGTTACAACTCAATGATAGTATGGACTCTTAGTTTTTTTCTAGTAAATCACTAACTACCTTACCTTTTTTTTTTTGTAGATGAATTATTTGTTTGGCATCAAGTCAATGACTATAGTTGCTGAAGGTACACTTTTTCTTTGTTTCTTTTTAAGTGTAATAGTTTGATGGGACAAAACAACAAAGAAACTTTCTGTTCTTGGCCTTTGTACATTACATTTCATTTCTGTATTTTTTGACATTATATCTTCCAGAATTTTATCTTATATTTTTTTGTAAATGGTTATATTACTTTAATGGTTATTAATGGTTAATTACTTTAAAAGTAGGCACATCATCTAGATCTGTATTAAATTAATTCATTATTGGTGAAAACAAGGCCCAAGTTACTTAATAAATTATTCAGGATTTTTTTAAAATTCTGTCTTTTAAATGTAATAGTTTTTAATAAACAACAGCAGAAAGAATTTTTTTATATGATTTTTCTTTTTTTAAAATTTAATTGTATATATTTTTTAAATTATTATTTTGTTTAACCTTTTATACTCTAAATAGATATTAACTGATTAGCAATATTTAATAAACCTATTTAAAGTATACATGACAGAAATGGTTTGAAAGATGCATTTTTTTATTTAGGCAGGGCAGGAGGCATTCCCGTTCTATAACAAGATCCTACTACAGAGGGAGCAGCTGGGGCTCTGTTGGTTTATGACATCACTGCGGTAAAATTTTCAACTGTACTATTACAGAAATCTTACAAATACATGTACTTATTGGTTTGAATTTTTGAATAAGCAGCAGTTGAGTGCTATGGATGTGTTCTTTGCTAAAAATTCTTTTTGCTAATGTAGTTTAGATTGAATATTACCATGTACTTTCCTGCAGAATTTGGCTTTAAATTTAGAATGGGTGATCGTTATCCATTTAATTTGTCATCCAATACATAATCATTTCTTTCTGATTTTGAGATAAAATAGTTTGAAAGAATTTCAGTGACATTTTGCTTGATCTTTCGGGTAAATTCAACGTGGCCAGAAACGTATTACAAGTTTAATTTTTTTTAAATCCACTAGAAAGCTAATTACTGGTGCAAAAGTGCATGATTTTGTAAAAGCGTTAGATGATGTACAGTGATAACCATCATCTGACTGCTCATATCTCAGTGATCTATTCATGATAAAAAAAAAAAATTATGCAATAACCTAGAATATTGAGATCAGTACAGGGTGAAGACTGCCAGGAAGTAAGGTACTTTCGTTAGCTGTTGCTTAAGCGAAAAAATCGCCACATATTGTAGGAGTCCGTAATTTCTTACAACCATTCTTTGTGGTGACTTAACCGTGTTTGGTTTCACAATTGCGGCGTGCACTTGACTAATGGAAAATGCGGCAGCTCTGGCTGACAGTTTGTTCTAATTGACATTTAAGCCCAACCCCAACTGAAAATAAGCTTAGCTCTTAGCTGACTTAACTGCGTTTGGTTCACTTAGACATTTAGCCCAGCTATGCGGAAAAGATACCCCGAGAAATTTGGATGTGGTATTATTGAAGGGTGCTAGAAGTTCCTGATGTTTAGCATCTTACTATCATGATCTATTTTTATCTACTCTTGCTGTATGCTCTAAATTCTGTCGACTTTTTTTATACTCTCGTGTTTGCGCACTTACATTCAGTTATTATTGAACAAACTACATTTCTGCATTTGTTAAAATTGATTTTCATAATACTTTGCCTCTATGTCTACACAAGACTATACAATATGATAAAAATATTTTTTAGCTTAATAATTAACTTTATAAAAATTTTGTCAATAGATGTATAAAATAGAATTATAAATTTATTACTTTTGTTTTTTCTGGGATTTTTAAAACATATTTGACTGCTTTTTTTTAAATCAAATGTTTGCAGAACCTGCCAGATGTAGTACAGGATCTTTCGATAACAAGAATCTTATTGCCTAGATGTTGCTTTGCTAAATTTAAATTAGAATTCTTAATAGTTTATGATTTTTTTGAATGAAACCTTTTTTTTATTCTGTGTACTCCCTGTAAATGACATTTTCCATTCCATAGATTTATATGGATAATCAAAAGGTTCAGGAAATGCAGAGATATATGAAGAATTTATTATTTATTCATTTTTATCAAATGGGGAGTTGAATAAACAAATGTCTATACAATAACACCAAAAAGGCTTTTGGGGTGTGGACTGGGAATCTATAGGTGAAAAGCTGAGTTAATAGCATGTCCATGTCAGTGTATTTAAGCAAGTAGTATTTTATTAGTTATTTGTAATACTTATATGAGTACAATTTGGTATGAAAATGTGTGATAATGTTTGGTGTAGTTTTTTGTTACAAATTTGGGTATTGAAAAATGACAGAAAGTCCTTGCAAATGTGCTGTCTTTATTTAAATGCCAAAATCATTTCTGTTTTGCAAGTGAGACACTTTCAATCATTTGACCACATGGCTTGAGATGCTGCATGTATCTAACTCAACATGGTTATCATGCTTGTGGGAACAAAGGGTGACTTTTGTAATTATACAGGGTTACGTGCAGCGTCCTTACAAGTCCTTAAGTCACTTGCGCACATTTAGTCCTTAAAGTCCTTACAAATCCTTTTATACTACATTTAAAGTCCCTTGATCCTTGCACTTTTTACTCTGCCATTATTAAAAAATTTAAAATTTCACCGATTATACGTTTGTTTTCTAATTCCTCCTTCTCGACAGCTCTAATCTCGGTCGGCGTGGCTCTGTGAATTGGGTGGGGGGGATGACATACTTTCGTTCTCACAGATCCATATCCATGCCTTTGGGAGGAGGAGTTACAGATGGCCTTTATTGGTCCACATGATTCCATAGAATGATTCTCAAAGATGCTGTTACAATTTTAGAACAATATCAAAGTGATAAACCTTTACTTCATTTTGCCAGTGATGTTTTTTTAAAACTTGTTAATGATTGCAACATTTCAAAATTTGAAACCAGAAGATAGAAAGAGAATTGAGAAACCTGAGACATGCAAATTCAACTTCAGTGACTAAACTTGTATAATGACAAAAGTTAAAGGTGTATTTGCAGGATTTGCTGCAGAGCAACTAATAAAAGAAAAGATAAAAAAAATAAAGGAATTAGCAGACAAGGATGTTTTCACACTCAGACAGGATAGTCGGAAAAACATCATAACAATGCAAGAAATGTCCTGTAATTCCCCACACTAAGCCCAAGACCTGCGATTTGCATTGATCCCAGTAATGGCTGGAAATCGAAAGGCATTGATTGTGTTGCAAAATAAACATATTTGGAAAAAAGATTGCAACGAAATTTTATTCTCTATGCAGATTTTCTGTGCATGTGTAAAGCCAAATTCATTTGAATTTACTTCTTTCAATCAAGTGATTCCTTAGTACTACAGTTATTTTAGCAAAATCAGTATGAAAAAATTTGGAAGATTATCAAAATGTAGCATTAATACTGGCTCCTGGACAGTGAGGTTTTCTGTGAACAGGATGGCCTGGAAATGAAAAGCAGACCTTCATATATATTTCCCAAGTATGCCAAATCATGAATTCGGCTGTGTATTATTATGACTTAAGAATTACTAAAAGTAGAGGGGCGACTGCCACCTCAGCTAGGCAAAATACATTGTATTTAAGAAGTGGAAAGATCCCAAGTGAGAGACTGAAACAAAACAACTGAAGCAGAGATAGATCTAGGAAAGCTCTGGCAGGGGAGGAAATAATTTTTAAAACAAAAGAAAATGTTTATACCAAGCGGACGCCCATTATAAACAAATAAGGAAGCAAGCCATTTAACTAATGAGGCTGAAAAGTCAAGGACATGAATTTATTCAATCACGAACTAAGAAAAACAATTTCTGAAAAATAAGTAAAATAAATACCTTTGGATGTAAGAGTGAATGAAAAAGTTTGGGTAAAGATGTTAATTTGATTGCAGTTTCATGTGGGTTTTCATCATTTTATAACTCATATTTTTTAGGAGTTTGGATTTGACAAATTTGTAATATATCTTCTATGTTTTTATATTATAATTTATCGCTAATAGGTTGAATTTACCGAAATGGAACATTTTATTTAAAAAATAAATGGAACAATTCGTTAGTTTATTCAATTTAGAGGTCCTTATTTTTTTGGTTTTTTAGTCATGATCCTTGATTTTCTTTGGAAATGTGTACGAACCTGATACATCAACATGTCTGGCATTACATTCTAAAGTGATATTCACATGTCTTTGTGAAATGGCTAAAGATTCTATTCCAAATTTTCTGTGATTTGTCACCCTTGATCATTTTCTTCCTTTTAATATTATTTATCTACAGAGTCCACAAATAGTTGGACATTTCAAGTAATTTAAAAAAAATTAATGATATTTCAAATGGATTTTTACCCCAAAAATGAGGCATTTCAAAGTTTTTTTTCAGATGATAGGTAACACTCCGTTTGGTGGTCCAAAGAAGTTTATGTATTTGCACAAATCAAACATTTGTACATTATCTGCAAATATTGAAACTGGAAGAAAAATAAAAGGAGTATGTATTTTGAGGAATTTCACGCTCTTTAATTTGTTAATTCACATGTAGTATAAAAACCAAAAGAGTTTTAGAGATATTCAAGAGAAAGACTAAAAAAGAAACCAGAAAAAAAGCACACTGGCTTTTGCTGATGGAGCCATGTGGGCCGAATTCTAGATTGTAACAAATTTTAGAGCATGGCCAGTGCCGCGTGGCTATCTGGAAAAAACCTTTTAAAATGTGTTCTCATTTTTTAAAAATCAAGTAATTGAAACATTATTAGTTTTAAAATTAATTTCTGAAGTATTGTCCAACAATTCTTGGGCACCCTGTACTAATGTATACAAGAAATAAAAAAATATCAGAATTGATTCCGCATTATTATGAACCTTTGATTTGTTTCATCATCTATAAAATATTGCTTGAAAGATTTGTGTTTCATAAAGTTTTATACAAATAAGAAAAATTTTAAAGATGTGAAATTTTTCTAATAAGGTTGAATGCGGTACGGTATGAAAAGATAGAAATTAGAAGGATCTTCCATTGTGAAAAACAATAGGTGACATATTATTTATTCAATAGGAAATACTTGAAGAAAAAATTTCGATTCCTTACTTTTCAGGTAGATTTATGATTCAAATAACTGTGTATCAATGGTTTACCAGTTTCATTATGGCCAATTAGCCCCTTATAGCGGATATTTTCTAAGTATTCTTAAATGGAAATCTTTGATTGTTTCTAACTATTCAATTATATTTGTTTATAAAAAAAGTAATTTTTTGTCTATGGGGCCATTCAAAGTATACGTAAGCATAAGGGGAGGGGTTCTTGATTTGTTTATTTTTGCTGACAAGGGAGGGGGGGTATAGTGTGATGCTTAAGTAAGACATTAAAATCCTTTATTTCCGAAAATCTCTTGTAACTTGCACAAATAATTTAATTTAAATTAAATTGAAAAAAAATTAAATTTGGCAAAAGAAAATTAAACTTGATTTTGTAAGCAAACTTAGTGATAGAATTAAACTTACATTTTTTGCCATTTTCAAACCGGAATTGAAGTTTTTTTATTTGAATTAAGTCCTAAATTTTTTTTTAAAACTAAGGTCAATACTATTATACGTTTGTAAAAAAAAAAAGAACAGGGGTTTAGAGGTATGCTTGCAGTAATTATAAGGAGGTTCTGATTCCTTATTTTTGCTGACAAGGGGGGGGGGGGGTCAAAATATAAAACTACATTAATATTTAGGCAGCCCCTATACTGCTGTAAACCGGAATGAATTTTGTTTTTTTTTTATGTGTTTGTGAAAAGATATTCTTTTTTAAATTCCCTATTCACTGACTTTAAATGTTTCAAAAAATAGAAGCAGAAACAAATTCCAAATAAATTAATCACTGTTTCTTATAATTTATAAACAATGAAAATTTTATTTTCTTTTCCAATTAGTAAACACATTTAAAATATGGAGATGGAAAGGATTATATTAGATAGCAGTTAAAATCTTACTGCTTTTTTTTACTGCATGTTTTTTTTTATTATTATTATTATTACTGTATCAATTTACATGAATTAATGGTCTTATACTGTTGAACATAATATACACTAATAGGAAGGTTATTAAAAAAAAATATAATTCATTCAAAATAACAGTTTAGGGAGTTATATTGTGAACTAGCAGTACAGCATTACAACACATTTATAGATTCAGGACTTCAACAAAATGAAAAAAAAAAAAAGAAAAGAAAGAGAAGAAACCCACCCACAATGACATGAAAAGTTTGAAAACAAAAGATACACATTTTATTGATTTTCCAGCTTATTTTTTTTAGCGATAAACAATAATAAAAATTGCAATGTAATTATTATACTGCAAACTAAACACCACAAGATGAATAAATACATTAAGATACTACTGAAAATAATCAGTCATTTCAATTCAAGGTTATGGCGTCCTCCCCTTCAACCAATCCACACCATCTGTGTTCAGAAGTGCATACAGTCTCTCCATAGAAATAATTCTGAAATACTTAAGAAAAAAAAATTAATTTAAAATTTAAAAAAAAAAAGCTTGAAAACATATTTTAGCCGTTGTTGACTTTAAATCCGACAGAACCGTTCTACTTATAGCTGAAAAAAAATTGAAGATAATAGTGTTATTAGAAAGTTGGATGCAACAAATTTAAAAACAAAACTAACATTTAAGTGCCAAAGAAAACTTATTTATTTTTTAAAATTTCTCAAAATTCAGTAAATTACGTTAGAAGCTCAAAACTAACTTCATTAGAGCGGAAATCAGCGTGTTCTTTCGGACGATGGTGTATCATTACAGTTATCCGAAACAATACTATTCAGAAATTGGTCGAAAAATCACCAAAAAACATTAAATAAAAAATACAGATTAAAATTTTGGAAATTTCCGACTAGAGGTGCATTCAGTCACCATTAGAGCTACCTAGGTGCCAAATTTCATAGCTGTAAGTCGCGATGAATTCGTCTGGACGCCATGAACACACACACTTTACACAAACATGACCTTTTATAAGTATAGATGGCAAATTTATCATGGACGACCATTTGTTATTTTCCAGTCATTTCAAAATTACATTCATAAGGCTGTTCATTTGTTTTATTGTGTAGATTTATTTTTGCCCTTGTAGTAGATAGAGACCTTATGTCTTAATGGATGCTCTAAAAGATTTTCCATTTCATAAAGTTGAGTTTAAAAAAAATCAGTGTGTCTGATGTTTTTGCCCCTTATTTCTTCTTGCATTCAAAATAAAGTATGCAGAAAACCTTGTATGGTTAGATTTTAATTGAAATTAAATGGGATCGACACAAGTCTTTTTTTTTTTTTTTTTTCCTTTAGGTTTTCTTGTCAAACATAAAGCGGCTTTACTTTTTTTGCTGGAGAAAGTTTATATATATATTTAATTAATAGATTTTAGTTTGTTTTGCTTCTTGATATGTCTTGTTTACTTTGTTTTTTTATCATATATAACAAGTTATATTTTTGGTTTATATTAATATTATATATAATGAATTCGTTGGTGTAATAATTAGGTAATGAACGAATTAGAACAAATAATTACTTTTCGATATTATCAAACAATGCAAGTCAATTTTAGGAAATTAGCTGACATATGTGCATCTTAGTTTAGGTTTTCAAGTCAAAAGCGATAGAAAAAAATCCCACCATTTTTCTCAGATAGGACTAACATATAGTAGCGCGAAGATCAATTAGAAGAGTGTAAGCTATTTTAGTAAATTTCAATACCATAGTGTTTTGGGGAAAGTATAAACCAACAAATTAAACGATTTAAGCAATTATGTTGAAGCAGCGATGGAAGCTTTTATAATAAATAATACCAAAACAGTAAGAGATATACCTCAGCGTGGGAAATAAATGAAACTGGGTTTAAGATAAGTGATTTTGGAAGACATTAAGACTTTACTAAGATTTTAAAATATAATATTAAATTTAGGTAAAATTCAGTGAATTATTACATATATATGTACTTAGCACTAAACAACTAAATGTTAAAAAAAAATGTATTACAACACTAGCATTATTATACCCTGGGACTTATAATCCCACATTGTTAACAAGAATAAAATACAAGTATGCCATTATGTTTCTCATTTATCGTAATTTGTCACAGTCCCGATTTATTTGTAACCTTGTAATGGTAAAGTGGTCGCTTTTAGGAAACAAGGCCAATGGTTTGGTTATATACACTCCCTCTGCCTTTCTAAAATTCACAAATTTTCTGTCTAAGCTCATTATTTCTCCGTTACTATTGGGGGGGGGGGACTTTCCTTGAAAGCAGGAGGGGTTGGTTAACGAAGAAGTTATTGTTCCTTCCTTTAAAGACAGACTTCACTGAAAAGCAGCCTTGAACTTGTTTTGTCAAAACACTAGTGGAAGAACATTCCGTGGACCCTAATTTGATTCCTTGATGCTTACAGCAGATTAATACTTTCATGAATGTCAGCTCATTAGACAGATTGAAGTTTTTTAAATTAAACACCTACCTGCGTGCATATACACAGCATAAAATGAAATGTATAATTGGTACTCAGATATGCATCAAAAAAGTTGGATTTTGTTCACTTTTATGATGAATTTTTAGTTTAAAATTTAATTATGGTTTTCAATACTATGTAGTAGTGAAATCACCTGTCGTAGTATGGCGGGTGCAAATTGCCTCTTCATTAAAGAGATTTCCATCAATTTGAAGTGTTTAAATAGATATATATATGTGAAAGGTGTTTAGCATTCATTTGAAATCAAATCAAATAAAATATATTTTTTTGTGACGATATTTTTTTATATTTGCTTATTTCTTATTCAAAAAAAAAAACCTCTTGGTAAGCGACATTCTGTGTAAAAGTATTTTTCCTTGTTTAATATTTTATTACAATTCAATAACCATGAAATTCTCAGCAATCAGGCCATGATTAAAATTTAAAATAATTCTTGTTTGAAATTCAAAACAAAAGCACTTCTCTGCTTGTTAAATGTTGCCAAAAAAATATTATCAAATTATACATAATTGCAATAAATAATCAGATGCATCTTGACATCCAAAATTATATCCAGCATGATATACCACTGGCCATTAATTTACTACTTTCTATTAAAAATGGAAATTAATTTAAAATATATGATTAATATAATTTTAAATGCTTGGGAACTATTGATCATATGAGATAAATTTACATATCAACAAGTAGTAAATTTTATTTCACTAATTTAAATTATTGAAATTTATTAGAATGACAATTACTCTTTTAAATTTAAAATTACTGAAATTTGGAATTGCTCTATAGTATTAGTAATGCTGTTTACTTGTGGTAGTGCCTTAGTGCGAGTTTTATTGTTGGTGACGTCAGACACTACAGAGACAGATCTGGGCTATTATATTAGTAATATACTAGGTACTATCTTTAAAAAACTTTAAAATTATTGCACAAATGATAGTTGCATTAGCAGCAGAAATTTGTAGTGAAGCTGCTTGATGAATTACTGATAACCGTCTTCTCATTTTAGTGACTTTCCGCGTCAAGTCCATGAAAGACTTTTAAACAGTTAGCACCTGTTAATACGCCGTTTATTACTCACTTTCATTATGAAGAGCATTTTTTATGGGTTTCTTTTTTCTCCTATGACCTGGAGTCGTCATTGAAATTGAAGAAGAAGGAGGGGCCTTTGCGTGAGCATGGGCTTTTATCAAAACCTCCGCTAAGACCTTGCCAATGTGGAGGTAGTAATGTCTCTTTTTTGTTGTACTTATCACTGTCCTTTCGATAAAGGAACGTGTTTGATTATTTAAAAAAAATAATTTCAATTATGATGGCTTCTGTTTACTAGCTGCCTTTGACAACTGGTTTGTTTGCCCTTACTGTTAGTGCCGCGCCATCGGTAGAGATTCACTCAAACTGGGGCTTCACCTTAATATTAAATGAACAAATAATTTAATCATGTTTCTGACGCATGACTCTATTTAGTCTGTGTGAGAATCATTGAAAACAAATCAATGCTGAACTCTCTCTAATAGTAAACATAGTATAAAATAAATGAACACATTCAGGTCAGCTTGAGCATTGGTTGTGTTTGGGAGATACTGATCTAATGACCAAGCATGGTATAAAAAAAAACTAAATGACACATTCAGGTCAACTTGGGCATTGGTTATGTTTGGGAATCTCCTACTGGTCTGATTTCGATTCCTGATCCACAATATTAAACATGGTATAAAAAAACTAAATGAACACATTCAGGTCAACGAGCATTGGTCATGTTTGAAGTCTCTACTGGTCACGATTTTGATTCCTGTTACATTTATCTCCTCCATATCGCATTTCTAAAATTGTGCTTAGATCGTATACTTGATTTCAAACAATGAAGTTCTAAGATAATACAAGAATTTATTTACAACATACAATACCAATATGACAATATAAGGTAACGTGTGTGGTGAGCTTTTATATTTTAACTCAAATATCTATCGGGGTCTGCTGCTATATTTTATTCTTATTGGTTGCGCAAATTAATAAAAGGGTGTCTTATCTGGGACATAGAGATTAGAATGAGTGGGTAAAACTTTATCACGTGGCATGTGTCGGTATCATCGACTGGGTGCGTCGTTTTTTTATTTCACTTTTATCTAAATTCCACAAACAACATTTATCCTTCTTCACCCTGACTACTTCCCTTCGTTTTTATTTTTCATTCACTTTTCGTCATTCTCAAAAAATCACCAACCCCAAGTTTTCCTCTTTGGCATTCAGCTTGGTCCAACATTATGTGCTGTCATTTAGTTTGAAACTGTATAGAAACAGGCATAGTAAACAAAGCGCAAAGTTGACAACCTTTTTTTAAAAAAATTACGAAACTCTAAGTCCCTTACAGTTTGATCCATTGATGGAATTTTGTAATTAAGCGTAAGTATTCAATTTCTCACCAGATGTCTTTACAAAATAAAATGTGAATACTTATGAATATTTCACCTAACTTTCCCATCTAGAATATTTTGTAGCAGCAGCAGTAGTCTGAACCAGGTTTGTTCATGCTGGGTTTCATACTAAATCCATATTTTCTAAAATATCTCATGATAAATTAAAGAGGTTGTTCACAAATCAGATTATATTAGATAATTTTAGAACATTGCAATGTCGGCTTTTCTTATGGTCTGAAATAGTTTATGTATACATTATATTATCAGACCTACCAAAATCTAGCGAGTCTCCAGCTTTTTTTTTTAACAATTTCTCAGGATGCTTTCGGTGATTTTCTCTTACTTTTCATATTTTTGAGGGAATCAGACAAATAAGTAGTAATAATAAAAAAAGGCAGTAAAAAAACGACGAAAAGAAAAAATCCAACGCAGCTCGCGATACATTCACCTCAAATTTTGAATGCTTGGCGTCATTCCGCTTGTGGATTCATTAGCTCTTTGCGTGAGGTATCATGTCAAGCTTGTTGGCTGGTGACTATATTGGGGGGTTTCAGTGCATGCACACTGCTTTGACTATTTAAAGCTTTAGGAGGTTGTTTTCTCTTCTGCCTATCTTATGCGTGGGGGTATCTCAGATTCTTAAGAAAAAAATTTTTTTTTGTTAGATGCGTTTCTTTTTCCACTAGTCCAGATCTGATGTCATCGAGAAAATCTAAAAAGAGAAATATAGACTGTATTTACCAAAGGTATTCATTTAATATAAACCGAAAAGGTCATCAGCCATTTGGCACCATTTGGTTTAGAAAGGTTTTCAATTGCTCCAAACAAAATCTGCAACTTTAACTTCTTCTTTAAAAGGTAAGAATTACCTTCTCATGTAATTTGAACCGTTGTAAAGTAGAACTCAACTGTAAATATGAAAAAAGAAAAAAGCATGATCAAAATACCATATGAAGAATGTAAAATCCATATTCCAGCTGATTTAAAATTATATGAATTAAAATCAATAACTTATATTGGTAATACTCTGTATATAAATATACAGGTGAGGGACTAAAAAAGAGTGTCTTTTAAAAAAAAGCGATCGATTATTTTAAGTGGATTCAGCTAAGCATTTTTTTAAAAAAATCAATACATTTTATTTTGTGAAAAAATGAAAGTTTGAAAAATATAGCCCAAATAAAGATTGTCTCATTGTTAATTCACCTTATTTGCACATAGGTTAAAATAAAGGTAAATGTTGGTCCTGCTGCGCATTTGTGATTGTATGTCCCACCAGATCGGTTGGCAGGTCTGTATTGTTATAAACTATTTCCATTCTTTGCAGGCCTCATTCAGATCTAATCTTATTCAGACTGCAGAATCAACAGATCTCAGCTTCTTAAAGGTTTTAGTTTTATTTTTTGTCACTCAAATTGTTTTTTATTTGTATGATAATGTTGTGATAACGTCTCATGAACATTAAAACTTGGCAAAATACAGGATTTTGTTCAGCAACCTATTCATGCAATACTTTTGATTCTTGGAGGCTGTAGTAAAAGCAAAAGTGTTTTCTACCACTGTTACTGCATCTTAACTATCGATACAGGCGTCCCGCTAAACAATCGAATATCAATGTGAAATTTCTACCTTTCATTAAAGAGTGAGTTGTTTTCACACCCCATTCGCCTGCTTTTTTTTTTAGTTGAGTGGCTCAGCCCAAACACATGTGTGGGGCGAAAGGCGTTCTTAGAATTTGAACCCAAGTTAAAGGTAAAACCTTCTGCTTTTGATTCTTAGAAGCGGTAAAATCAAAAGGTGTTTTCCTACCATTACTGCATCTTAACTATGTCTGAGAGCTTGCCCTGACAAAAGACAGGGTCGAATATCAATGTGAAATTTCTACCTTTCATTAAAAGTGTTTCCACCCCCCAAATTAAGCCTGCTTTTTTTAGTTAGGTGGCCCTGATGTGTTTGGGCAAAGAGTTTACATAGAAGGCTGGGTGAATTGCGCCAGCTGTCATTGTATTTTGAGGGTGTGTGTGTATTGTGTTTGAATTTGCCATGTATCATATGAGGAACTTCGGGTGTTCCACTTTTCTTGGAGTCCCTCTATTTCCAATGGTCTTTGGAATCAGAGAGGTTAAAACATTGTTTTGGAACCAGTTAAGAAAAAAAAATTATTTGTATATTAGAAAAGCAAAAATGTCTATTATCAAAAAATCATGAAATGCCCAACAACAAAACAAAAGAGACATCTTCTCTTAAATTGAGCCAAAATTATAGGGGATTATTAAAAGTCTTTGAATAACTCTTTCTGACCAGACAACAATCTAGAATAAATAATGAACTGCAATAATTTTTTAATGTCTCTACTTGTAATAAAAGCATGTGTGTTGGTGCTATACATACGAAACCTTTCTTCTCTTACTTGCTGTAAGCTAGAAAATCTCTATCTCAATTTAATGTTTAAAATGCTTTGTTGGAAACCATAAATATCAAGTAAGATTATGAGATATAATTAAAATTAAGCATCAATTTTCTTGGCAAATCTTTGGTGCATTTAAATTTGATTGGTATATATTTTAAATGCATTTTCTATAACATGGTTTTCTAAATAATAGAAACTTTGTAATCATTTTTTGCTCTTTCATATTTCATAGTTAATATTTGTGATTGTTTTATGCTATCAATATTTAAGAATTGGGGGTTGTTAATATTTTCATTTCATATGGAGAAAAAATTTAGATTAAAGTTGTATTTACAAAAGAAAGAAGAAACATATCTTTATGTTTTTTATTAATGGTTTGCACTTTTCTTTTAGGCTTTCATGTGTACAACTGAGATCTATGAAAAAATCCAGAAGAGTTTTGATATTATAATGAGGTAGGTAGCAACATTTCCTAGTAAATATAGGGTTCTCAATACTTGTTTTGTATCAGACTAATATATTTTTGTTTTATCTAATTGGATTTCCCCGTTTCATGAAAAGGTGTTGGAGGAAAAACAATTTAAAATTAACTAATAAAATGTGAATAAATTCACTAATAGAAAGTATTGAAGATATTTAGCCCTAATTTCAAAATCTGACAATGTTATAAATGATTTGAAATACAAAGCAGATGTTAAAATTATCAGAAATAATTTTGTAAATATATTGAAAATTCAATTTTAGCTCCATTGTTTTTGTATTTTCTTTGTTTATTAATATATAATTTGATCTGTGTACTGTTATTGTTGTGTGTAGTAGAATTTTTTTATTGAGCGATGGTATTTTTTAAAAAAAAATCTTTCTATGTTCCTGTTTTACTGTAATTAAAATTTTCTTTCTTTTAAGATTTACGTGAGTTGTAATCTACAAGTTGTAACTTACCTCTTATTAAGAGAAATAGCACCAAGTTGCCTGCAACAAGAGGTTTTAACAGTAAACAAATATTACCTTCGGTTAGGAGCAAAAGTTAATAATTTAAAGTTTAATCTTTCCGAACCCATTCGTTTAATGGTTTGTTATTACACTATCTCCTGTTTAAATGTATTTCAACAGAACTACTAGCTTTCCCAGCTCATTGAATGTACAGAATCAGTTACTGATTATTTCTAATGAAAACGGGAGAAATTGTGCTTTCCTTGATACCCTAGACATCTGAAATGAGTGCAGACAAATTTTTTAGCAAAAAACATCCGGCTTCACTTTCTCAACAAAGTGGGAACCCTATTAGCTAGGTGAATGGATGGAATCTTCTTTTTATTGAATGACTTAGTAGAACATTTGTCGGTAAAAAATCCCAAGTTCTATTTACCATTTTTTTACTAGTGAAATAATCACCCAAAATCTATTTTATTATTTAATTGAATATTTTAAGTTTTTATAAAATCTACGCCAGCATGTAAACAACTCAAAAAATGCCAAATGTCTTGCCCATTGATGTAAGTTCTAGCTGATGGTTCCAATGAACTAATCTTAGCGAAATGCATGTGTTCAACTAGATACCAACCTTTTGTGAATAAAAATAGCTTTGTAAGGAATTTGTATTTATGAATCCCTCTTCTGTGCAGGCAAAATGGCATCAAGATTGGACCCCAGCATTCTCCGACTAACCTAACATGCCGGTCGAAGAGCGGCCAGGGAGCCAGTCAAGGCGGATGCCTGATTCAAGACTTCGTTTTGTACATTCTTTCCAAAGCAGTGGCAGTGCATGTTTTCTACGAGAGAGACCTTTAGAAGCCTCACTTTTAGATTGATCTCATGAAAACCAGTATATGTTTTTCTGGGAAAAACTTCTTGTATTGGCTGGATCCCAAATCATCACTCTGTAATTCTTATAATAGGGCAACCAATAATAGTTTATTTCTATTGATATGTCCTTATCAGGTTATTTAAAATAATTAATTTATACACAAGTCACATTTATATCTATATATATGTATGTATTGTGTATATATTCTAAGATCATACATTGTCTCTTTGTGACTCATTTGTTTTTTTAAGAAGAAGAAAAATATTGGCCTTTTAAAGACTGCGAATTTCTAGGTATCGTTTTGTGTGTAACGATTTATTTAACTGTAGTCATATTTGCCTAAACTTTTTTAAAAGTATTATTTAGTAACCTCGTGAAAATTAATGATTTTTTTTATATATATATAATCTAAAGCATGAATGGAAATCAATGTCTAGCTGCTGATTTTCATTAGTATTTACTTGTGCATCAATGTTCAGATTTAAAAGAAATATATTAGAAGTCTACGAGGTCTGAATTTCCAACAGACGTACTGCAGGCATTGAAAACTATGTCAATAAGAAATATTTTCTTTCGAACTGTATTTATTTGCTTTATACTGTCAAGTTGTTTTGAGTTGTCACAGTCAGATTTTTTTTGTCAGATAAAGCAGCAGCAGAATTTACTGTCATTTTAGTATGTAGTGGTCCAACCCACCTGTATGATTTTGTGTACCAGTTTATAATGTGTGCATTTTGAATACACACTTTGTAATATTAAGGTTTATTGAATTAAAATTAGTATGTTTTGGCTGCCGGTAAAATGTCATTCCATTTATAGTGTAAATTCTTACTAACCTTTATATTCAGAAGTGTTTACTTTTAGTGATTCTTTTCATCTTCTATTCATTAAACGAATAACTTACTGTTATTTTATCATTCACATTGTTAATTTGGAAACCAAATAATTCAGAGTTCTGTAAAGAAAGCATAAACCTAAGTTTTAATGTTTAGTAAGATACAGCAGTTGTCTTCACTATACTTATTACTTCTCTAATACATGTAAGTTACTCTGCTGAAAATGGAATTTCAACAAAACAGGGAAGTTATTGGAGAAAAGTTTTTTAAAAGACAGATTTCTTGTTATTAAACCTATATAATCTTTAATTGGAGACAAAAGTGAAACTTCATATTTTCAAGAACTCTGATGGATTTATTGACCTTAGTTACAATTTAAAAGAGAGGTTTCGTGGATGCTAGTTTTTTCCATTAATGTATTTTGTATTTAGTACACATATATAATTTTTTAATATCACATTTGCTTAAAATTGAAGTGTATCCACAACTGCCGTTACATCAGTATCATGATTTCTTTATTGCTACTCAAAACATTCAGTTTCGAATTCAGCTGAGTAACTTTATTTTTAAAAAACTGTATGTCTTTGTAAAAAATAGAACTATGTAAATTGATTGTGATTGGGAAAAAACGATAATATATTAATCAAAGGCTTGATCTACCAGTCTTTCGACATTTTGTATTCCCATAATACGAACTTACTACACAACTGTTCCAAATTTTGCAAAAATTTTTTGAGCTCAATAACAGACTAATCATCTTATGGAGCCTTTACTTTGCTTAATTAAAATTAGTAAATGCAATTTAAAACAAAGTTTTATATTCAAATTGTTTCATAACTCAAACTTTATTAGTGTGAGAATTTCTGAAAACATATTGTCGATTACATTAGTTACAAATTATTTTATATTGTTACAAGTTTCTTAGCATAGTGAATAAGTAGACGGGGTAAGCACTTGAAAGAAGTGCTTAAATTTAAATCCATTTTAAACTGCTTAAAAGTGCTGAGCTAGGAAAAAAGGTCCTTAAAGTGCTCAATTTTCTCGAGATTGCAAGAAAACATCTTTTCTTTTTCTTTTGGTTTTAGCAGATACAATATGAAAATAGTCATAAGCTTTGTTTACCTGATGTATCTGAAGAAAATCTGACGAGGGAGAAAGGAAGGAATCCTGGGTGAGGATAGATCCAGGGTGTCAGCTTTATGTTATAATAATACATATAGTCAGTCAGCGGATTTAAATGGGGATGAAAAAGAAATATTAAATCATTATGAAAATTAGTTCACATGTTAGCGACTTCTGTTGAACGCACTAAAAGTCCCTGATTCCTGGGGGGGTGCAGAAACTACGGTGCCATCTTGGATTCCATCCCCCTTTTTTAAGTCTTTCTTTAATATCTCAAAACATTATTCAGTTTTCAAACTACAATTGATTTAACAATTAATTAAAGAACAGCAAGTACCTCTACGACTACGTTGCATTTATTATTCTTCTATAATGGTTTCTGGGATAATGGATCTCAGGTGCTTCCATCTTTAATTTAGGTCCCCCCCTTTTCCGTCTTTTTTAAATTTCTTAAAACTACTACTAAATTTTCAATTACATATAATAAAATGATTAATGATCAGCAAATTTCACAAAATACATTACTTTTTAATTTTCTTTTTTAGTTTTAATAGTTTCACAAAGAATTTTTAAGAAAAGTTGAAAAGAGTGAAATCAAAGAGATCGGTAACAAACTTTAAACCGATATCTCAACTAATAAATAGAACAAAATAAAAGCACTCTTTTGTAAGAATTTTACGTTTTCAATTTTGTATCGCTTGTGATTTGAAAATAAAATAGTATCGAGATATTCAAAATGAAAAAAGAGGATAAATTCTAAAGATAACCAAACTTTGGATATTACTTTGGAATAGCAAGATGAAGAAACATAAAGGCAGCCATTTTGTACTTTTACGTTCATTAATTTGCTGGTTGCAACAACAAAATTTACAAACCAAATAGTTTTCAGAATATTAAAAAACACTTAAAAGATTATTAAATCAAGATGGCGGCAAAACTTTGGACCTTTTATCTCAGAAACTATAAAAAGCTAGAAGAAAAATAAAAGCACTATATTTTTGTAGGAATTTTGTACTCTCAATTCGTTAAATCATTCAGGACCAGGGACTTTAGTATGCATCAGAGGAGACTATCCACGAACATGACCTTGATTTTCAAAACTATGAAGTTTAATGTTTTTTTTTTTTTTTTCAAACCCTTCATTGACTGGACCATGTGACCTTTGGCTTGGTGTTTCCTCTTTAACAATGGGTAGCATACATTATGTTAATGCCGAGGAATTATTATCAGAGGAGACAAGATTAACTTGGTAATTTGTTAATCTTAAGAAATGTTGAAAAGGTAACATATTTCTATTGTTAATCTTATAAAAGGTGATTTAATTTTGACATGACAGCTTGCATCATCTATTTTTTAATTTTTTGTAAAATCAGACATCCTTTATTTACAATAAAGACATTTAAATCGCGGGAATAAATAAATAAGAAATAATTAAAAAAAATATATTTTAAATTTTCAATAAAAAACTATGCATTATTATAAAACGAAATCATCATATGCTTAGAAAATAAGTGCAGATTACGTATGCATTACGTAATACAAAGGTGCTTAATTTTTTTTTGGCTAGGTGCTTAAAAGTGCTTATTTTTGGAAGCAGTTTCTCTCAGCACCCTGTGGAGCACCAACAGCTGGTGTTGGTTTGACATAATAATGGGGATCTGTGGGGATGCAATGGATGATATTGGTATTAGGCCGAATAATTTTCCAGGATTAATAAAGTTTTTTAAATGCACAAAGGAATATTACATAGTACATTTCAGCTATCAAAAATCTCTAACATTTACCATTTAAGTTGTGAAGGCTTGTTTAATAAGATTTACATATAGTTCTCATTAAGAGCCTGAAATTATTATGCAAGAATAATACTTTCAACATTTTCAGAAGGAAGTGTTTTGCTTGGTTGCATACACATATAATAATAACTAGGGATGTAGTGAATAGTATGTATTCTGCCCTTTCAATCCTGTATATTTGGCCTGGGTAGAATGCTAAAATATTAGTGGAATAAATTCAGGATAAAATGTTTTTTTAAAATATTTGTTTTAAATATATTTAATAAAGAATATTTCAGAATTACATTCTCATATAGTATAAAAAAAAATTAACATTTGTCCAATTTTAAGTTGCATAGTACATAAGTTTATTTAATGATGTTTATATCATTTATAGAAGACTATTCCCATATGGTTTTAAATTGTAAATGTTTTCCACGTTGTTGTAATTCGTTAAATAAAAAAACAAGGCCAAGTTATGCTTAATTTCCTTTATTGCGGGAGGTGACAAATGTACGTACATCTCGGTTCAAGTTTTTAATCAAAGAGAGCAGAAAATCCCTACTTTTTTTTAACTGATAGACATGTGATCAAAAATTGAAGGGAATATTAGCTATTTTTACAAATTACATTAAGCATTTTAGGAAAGATGTGGCGTCAAATTAATGATTTCCGCGATTTGTCTTTGCCGCGTGACTTAATTAAATATTTTTTTATAAATATACCAAGGCGAGATTTAATATACCTCAAAGCGGCGAATAGAACAAAACTAGATTTATGTATTCAAAATCTTTCTTAAAGACTTTAAATATAGGCAAGTAGAATTTGAAATAAAATTAGGAGTAGGAATTATTACATATTAAAATCTTCAGAAAATAAATGGTCACTATGATACTTGCAGATTGCTGAAAGATATTTTCTTGCTTCAATTTACAAACTTTGGAAATTTTTCTGCATCCCCACAATTAAAGTGGACACTCTATTCCTATTAGGATGTGATAGGAATTTACTTCTAGTAATTTTAAAATTTATCCAATTCATTTTCCTTGGGCTGGTCATTATCATGTTTTACAATGATAACTCTTTTATATCTTTAAAACAATCCCAAAATGAAGAGTTTCTTATTATTGATTTACTAGGTATTAACATTTTTTTTGAATATACAAATAATAAAACTCATTTTATTTAATCTTAGTTTTTTCATTTTAAAACTTTGAAAAATATTTCATTCACAATCAAAAATTAAATGTTTTTTTTTTGGGAATTTAAATCGCTAGCCTAATTTGATTGTTATTATTCAGCTATTAGTTCATATCCTAATCGCAATTCAAATTTCTTTTCCACATTAGGATCTACTAACACTTCCAAACTGATGTTGAGTAAATCGATCAAGTCTAAACATTCTTATATTGATGTAGCCTTAAGAATTTTAAACTATTAGTCATTATGCTGCTTTCATCCATATAACATGGTTTAAAAATACAATTATCTGTACATATTTTAAATTTTAGTAAGAAAATTGATTTACTCCAGCAAATTAATATGAACAATGAATATACTTACTCTAAAATGAAAACATACCACTTTTATCAAATTCTTCATTTGTGAGTAGTGTGTAATTATCAGTGAAATGTTGAGGCAAAATTAGAGTTAACCCATTGCGGCAGTCATAAAATGGACACCAAAAATTTAAAATTTTCTTTGAAACTTTCCACTTTGAGCGCTGCAAGTGGTGCAAAACCTTTTGGGGAACATAGGTAGCCAGTGGTGAACTAGGACAGGGTCTGGGGGGGGGGGGGGGGGGGGGGGGGGGGGGCTGGTGGCTTTGTATCGTGTGATAACAAACCTCAAGGCTAAAGTAAAGCCAAAACTCATTAACTTTACAGACTGACTTATCTGATATGGGAATACATGAAAAACAATACAATACTTTCAATATTTAATAAAGATTAGGAATGAAATAAATGGCAAAATGTCATTGACAGCGTCAAAACTACAAGGAAATACAAATTGAATGACTACAAAGTAAGAAAATTTTTGAATTTTCATGCGGCCAGAAAGTAATGTTGACACGTTTTCATTTCTGTGTTTAAAGAGTAGAGCAGTTGCAATGATGTATAAATAAAATCAAAATTCTACAAAGCACGGCTCCTGGATTCAACAGCCCTGGTCTCCCCCTCCTCTTAGATTTACTGTTAGCCCTATGCAGAAATAACCTGGGTTAATTTTACATTTTAAAATGTTCAATTTCTTGCCTCAAATACTGGCAAAAGAATGACATTTCCTAAAGATTACAATTTGTAAGATTCACTTGAAAATTTTTCCTCAGTATCATAAGAGTATTAATTTTATGAAGTTTTGTATAGAATAAACTTTATTTTTTGAGCGTTTAAAGATCACTTTGTTCTTAAAGGGGTATCTCTCATATGGAGGGTGTCCTCAGAGGACTACTCCCATGGCAGGAAGCAATTAAAAAAAAAAAAAATTGTATGTTCTATGTCTAGACAATAAACTAAATTGATGTTTTTTTGTTATATTTCAAAAAGATTTAATATTGTGTATAGGAAGGTTAATGAAGAAATAGAAGCTCATTTGGCGGTATTAAATATAGTAAAGATATTCTCAATTTTTTCAGTCTTCCCATTGTGGAATAGCAGGTGATATTCTTTACCTTAGTGTGAAGTGCTAAATTCTGAAACTCTATAAGTTGTTTCCCGCAAGGGACTTCATAGTGCTGAAAACTTAATCCATAGTAACACCCCTTTTCAGGTGAGAAAAATTCTTTTAAACTTTGTGATAACAATTACTGAGAAGAGAAATTAAATAACCAAAAATAGAAATATTATTATATATTGATAAGTGTTGAAAGCTGTAAGATTTTCTTGGAACATATAGAATTGTTGAATGGGAAACCATTGTACTACTTTGAACTTGGAGATGTGCAACACTGCAAAAATGTTAGTAGGTCAAATCTAACTGATGGGAGACACAGGTGGGAATTCAAAATATCTAGGACATCAGAAAAATCTTCATTTTAATTGTATATTTTGTTTTACTTTATAGTTTTTTAAAACATAGCTAGTATAGGATTTAACCTTTGATGCAGTGCTGATGGCAAACCTAATTTCACTCGCTTCTCAACCACCGTTAAATTCAACTATAAATGGAAAATAATAGGTTTAAAAGAATGGGGCTAATGGTACTCCTTTTAGAATTAACAATAGCAGCCTTGAAATTTAGTTTCGGAATGAGGTTATTAGAGATAGAATTTTGGAAAAATTTCTTAACTCGGAGATAAGAAATTTTTGTCAGTTCGGACAAAGATGTACAGTAATTTGGGTGAGAAAACGAAACCGGTCGCAATCCTTTATTCTGTTGTCGAACTTAGCATTATATTTCTTTCCAGAACGAATAATATCAAACTAAAATTTCTCTTGATATGAAAAAATATCTGATTTTGCATGGTGTAATACACTTGGTTACAAAACAATTACACTACAAGCAGGGGCCGATTGACTTCCGGAGGGGGGTACGAACAGGTACGACCGCACTGATTGCAGCCCAATTGGACTGAAGTAATCTCTTATTTTTTTATTTTAATTTAATATACGCCCTTGGATTAAGATAAAAAAAATAATAAAAATACGAATATATAATATGTGCAAAATATACGCACATTTCAAGTCGTCGGAAGATAATTATGAAGCAGGGGAAATCGTTGACCGTGATTGATTTTTTGTCAGCGTCAGATTGAAGGAAAAGGTAATTGATCCAAAGTCTGCAGCTTCAAATCAAGCAGAGTTGAAAGCGAAATTCGACCATCGTGAACCTGTTAAATTATTACTGAGTACAAACGTATTTAGGCAATTCTCGCTATGAAATTAGCGTAGCTTTGTAAGTAAAAAAAACTAGTTCAGGTAATTAAAACAGAAAGTTTGAAATGCCCCGAAATGGAAGAATGAAAGAAACATCAGGCGAAGAATGGAATGGTTACTCTCCTCAAATACAAGGTACCACGTTGTTTCCACTCTTCAATATAGCAGTGTAATAAATGGGGTAATACAATGCAGTGTGCTTTAGCAATACGTGAGCAATTTAAAAACTGAGAAAATTTTGATAAGCCATTGTATAATAAATTATTAAACCTTCGACGCAGCTTTAAAAAATTCCAATTTCAACTTCCTCTTACAACTGAAGGCAGAAATCAAATATATATCCAACCATTTTCTTTGTAACTAAATTTTACAGGAAATTTTTAAATAATCTATCCACTCTCTGAAATAATATGAAATATAACAACTTCCACTAGATATTATGCAATGGAGTTAATCCATGATAAAGTGATGCATTTCAAATGTGGAACATTAATTTTATTTTGGAATCCATTTCACATTTCGTAGGTGGAAAAAAGGGCATAATGCCGCAATGCAAGACAATATGCAGTTATGTTTGCCTTGTGATTGAAAGTCACAGGAGTCGACTCCATTGTTGACAGTCATTGCAATCTCTGATGAAGACAAGTTTGCCACTTAAATCATTCATTATCAACCAGAGAATTAAAATACAAAAAATATTTACAGTAATGACTGTATAACATTTCAATAGCTTTTTTTAACTATTGATTATCATTATTCTAACTTGCTATTTATCATCGGTTCTCTGTAATGTGCATAAAGTGAAATAATAAACAAATGAAGTCAATTCAAACACTGAATGGATTATAAAGATTTCAAAACCTCATGACACTTAACAAAATTAAAAATGTCAAGTAAAATCAACAAACGGAACTAAAAAACAAGCAAGATCTTGTTCTAACAGATCAAAAGTACTGCAATGAATGAGATGAATAGTTCCACAACATAGTGAGAGAAAGATATGTTATGTAATCTATAGAAAGAATGCTAAAACATCTCAATAATTCCTAAAAATTGGTAATTTTTCTTCTATAGTTTCATATTTTAATTATTTCAATATCTCCAATTCGATGCTAGAAATTATGCAATGAAACTATGTGCAGCAATTTTCTTATATCCTGAATTTTAAAAAATTTGTCTTCATGACAAAAACAACTATCATCTAACAATTTCTGAAAACTAAAATATTTTGATTCGCATTTCCTGTAAGTATTCAATTTTTAAACAATTTTTAATTAGAATTTTTATTTATGGTATTATCAAGAAATTCTATTCAATTATATGCTAAACTTATAAAGATTTTTTTTTACAAAAATTTCTTACAGTATCCCAAATCTGTAACTTGATCTGCTTTCCATCAATAGTAATCATACGAGCACCAAACTCCACACCTACAATAAAAGATTAAGTAATTTTCATCATTCAAACTACAAATCAAGATATTAGACAAGTTACTGAAAAAAACTGAATATAATTACAATATTTTATTCTAGAGAATACTGTTCTAAACTAATCAGCAAAGATTTTTTATTTCAACCATGCATTTTTAATACTAAGTATTATTTTGTCTTTTACACTGTGAGTTGTCTAAGCAGGTCAGTACACTTAATTTCCATTTAAACATGGTTAAAATGAAAAGTAAATTTTTAATTTCTGTTAGGGACTGAAAAACTCAATTAGGACATAGACAACTGAAAGTTCATTGTGTTGATTCACACCTTCTTCTAATGGCTAAAAAGGAATTACTAACAATTATTCTTTTAAATAAGTAAAGTAATTCTACAAAATACAAACTTTTTTTTTACTCTGAGATATCCAATTGGTATTCTATGATCATAATAATTGAAATATAAAATTTTGGATGCTTTTATCGTGCACTATTTACTAAAAACAAAAATCTTTTACTTTACCATTTTTTAACTTATAATAATACACAGTTATACTTTATAGCCTTCCAAGGAGAAATGAAAAAAAAAAAAAAAAAAAAAAAAACATTTGGGTCATTCTCATGAAAACGGTCATTTTCATGTCCCCGCTATACTTTATAATTGTTTTATGGCTTTATACATATTTTGGGGGGGGGATGAAAGTGTCTTTCAAAAGGTAGTTTAACAAGGAATTAAGAATAAAGTTTTAAATTTTTATTTTTTATGCATTTTATATAGCTTCAATATACCAAAATATCATTCCCTCACTTGTCCCCACTTCTGACTAAAAATAAACAAAAAATCTTTCTAAGCAAACAAGCAAGAAATTTGAAAATTTGTATTTTTTATTTCAGGATACTAAAATGTAGGATACAGAAAATTCATTTTAAATTTAATTTCTGTTAAAATTATTGTCACAACACTATTTTAAAGTTTGTCTCCAGTGTATTGCATCATTCCCTCACAACAATACATTTACACCCCCTAATCACTATGGAATAGAAATATTTCGACAAAAAGTTTATTGATCTGTAACAAGCAACACAGAACAACATTGCAGCATGTTTTCATCTTCAACTTATTGAAACTTTTCCTCTGGAATCCATTTGAAAACATCAAACCAGATAATTTTTTTTACATTTATCATTCCCTCATGTCCTTTTTTAAAATAAAGTGAAACAAAATAATATCTAAAAAGTGGATAATTATAAGTTGCTTTCTTGTTTGGAAACATCTGTGTATGAATGAACTCGGAAATCAGTTAGGCTTAACTAACATTTTAAAATTTTAATAAATTTATCATTCCCTCACTAATGTGTAATGTGAGGGAATGATTCTTAAGTGAGGGAATGATTTTTGAGCAATAAATATTCAAAAGACAGATTTCCTGTTTTATTTTAAATGTATTTTTATGTTTTTGTTCTTAATTGCCATATTTTATTCCAATTTTCATTTAATAAATAAGGACATAATGAATATTCCGAGTTTAATCTAGCCAATATATTTTAAATATTAATTCTGAATTTACTGGCCAATACAATTTCAGTTATATATAAAATTTAATATATCTAATGCATTGAATTATATTAAAATATAACATGTATTTAGAATTATTTTTGAATAATGTATGGTTAATTTCTAATGAAGCACTTGAATCTCGTTTTGAGAATTTGCAAACAATACTATTTGTTTAGTAAATGGAAATTGATAAAAATTTTATTTGATGTATTTAAATATCAAAATTTAATTTGTTCACTAATTCTTTATGGTATGAAATCATTAATGAAATAAAAAGCAGTTTTCATCAAAGCAATAATATTTAATCAGTATATTTAAATATTTAGTATATCTCCGTTCAAAAAACTTGAGCTGAACACTACAAGAAGCGACTCTTTAGAGTTAAAAATCAAGACAATTGAAACAAGAGAATGTTCCATCAGATATCACAACATGTGCAACAACTTGTTCCTGGTACTCTTGATTTTACTTGGAATTATAGTGAATCAGGACATGGGAAAGGAGCTCTTGACAGAATTGGAGCTTTTCCGAAAAGGACAGCAGATTGGCTAGTTGCAGAGGGAAAAGATGTTCATAATTATAACACACTTGTTTCTGTTTTGAGAGAAAATTGCCAAGGAATAACTATTTAAAGTAACAGATAATGACATAAAAAATGTGACCAACTGATAAAGGGAGAAATTAAAACATTCATCAGAACAATGAAAGACCACCAAGTTGCTTATAGTTCAAAGAGTAATATACTCAATTTCCGTTCTCTCTCGTGTTTTGAATATTATGCATCAATTTTGTGCAAACACTATGACTTGGGGACAGCATTTGAGTATAGTAATAAAAGTTCTGTTTCATTCATAGATAACTACAAGAAAAACAAAAATGCTGATGAGTTAAATATAGGCGATTGGGTGCTGGTAGAATATGAGGACAATCTGTATCCTAGAGAAGTAAAGACCCTATGCTCAGAAAATGTCACAGTTGATGCAATGGTTTCAGCAAGAGAAGGCAAATACAAGTGGCCTTCCCCAAAACATATCCATAATTATACAAGAGCAGACATTAAAAAAAAAAAATTCTACAACCCATTCCATGTGACAATCGTGCCAACCAATTTTATTTTCCAAACCTATAAATATTATTATTTTTAATAGCATATTTATAATATGAGTATTTTAAATTTAATGCACTTGTAATTTTTTATGTAAAAGTGAAAAGTAGTGTATTTCAATGAAACATCATTCCCTCATTGTAAGCGTCATTCCCTCACTTTTTAGATTTCTAAATTAATTAATTATTTTAAATATTTTGAATATTGAATAGGATCTATATTTTTTTTATGAAGCCACTACATACATCTATTTATATAAAATGTTTCAAAGCTTTTCATGCACTTTAATTTTTCTGAAATTCATGAACTCATAATGACAGTTTTCATGAGAATGACCCATTTCATGAAACCTCAAAGCCATTTGAGTGCTGTCCTACAGCCAGGAGAGAAACCTTGAGCAGGGTTGCCTCAAATAGACGAGTCGAAGAAAGGAGGGATACAGATATAAAATCAACCGCAACATTTGGCAACCTAAGTGAACTTCTGGTAGGCGAGGAATTCATTTTCGAATGAAGTACAAAGAGAAATGAGATTTCCGCCAGTTCTATCCATGCCAAATGAAATAAAGCCCTTTCCTTCACCCCCAAAATGCAGTGGAACATCCCGTTTCCATAACGACCACCACAGGCATGTCTGGTGTCTAGGATTTTTCTCATGGCAGTAATACAGTACCACCATTTATGCAAATTACAAAATTCTACAACCAAATCAATATCATTCCTTTCTTCATAGTTCATTGTCTATTTATTCAAATCACACATGCACAAAAGGAAAAATTAGTTTTAGTGTGTACAGTGGTAACATCCATCAGTAGTTGTCAAAAATTTTTCAACTTCTTATTCTTTTTGTTTTTTAAAATCATATTTCAACATTGTTAATATATATAAAACAGATTTCCTCATAAAAATATACTGGAGGAATTTTCTGAAATGCAGTTCTTACCAATAGTAAGGTCATGCACAGGTTGGAATCTCTTGTCTGTGAACTGAAGCAAAAGACAAGATTTCCCGACACCTAAAAGAGGAATCGAGGAAATTTTTAGTTATTTCAAGAAGAACACTATGCAAATCTATAGCACAAAATACAATTAAACAAGAAAGAAATACATATAAGGAATATATAAAAAAAAACCTAATATCTTGATATACAGTGAAACCTCTCTGAGTGGCCACCCCTGCGTTCCGAGAAAAATTGGCCGTTCAGAGGGGGTGGCCGCTCTAAAGGGTTTTCGTTACAATTACAAGATAATTGCTATAATACATAATAAAAAGAGTCTTACACATATTTCTTATTTAAAATGAAGTTTGAGACTTATTTAAAGAGAAAATAGTACTTTATTTAATAATTTTTTACATTTTTTGAAAAAAGGATACAATTTGTGACAGTTTTAAGTTTTTACCCTTCTCGGGAAAAAAACCATTTTTTCAGTTCGCTTTTCAGTTTAAAAAGTAAATCTCTAACCGATGCGTTTGTTAAATGGGATGGGCGAACCCACCCGGCGGCCGTTCAGAGGGGTTGAGTGGCTGTTGCTAGGGGTTATTTTAACATTAGGTCTATGGGCCGAAAAATCCGTGCCACGAAAAATTGGCCGTTAAGAGGGGTGGCCATTTGAAGAGGTTTCACTGTATCAAAAAATACAAAACATATGAATTTAAAAATGAGCTACCATCAGAATCACAGAGAAAATAAATTTATCCCACTTATAATTTTTTCTATATTTCTACACATTAATATTCCCCCTATTTTAAATAAAATATTTTTCTTTCACTTGAATTTTTTTTCTAATGCATTTTCTATTTAGATTCTAAAACGGAAACATAACAGTTAATAAATATCCATTCGCCATGCATTTTATATCATTATTTGTGTACTGTAAATTAATTAAACAGAAATAATCATTCATTAGTCTTCAAATATCATTAGAATGTGAAATTCTAAATTAGTTTCATTGCACATTAGCAATCTGGTTCCATGACATAAGCATTTGGTGAAAGAGTGAGATTCCACAACCTAGAGGACCCTAATTTATTATATTCAAATGACATAAAAATGAATCTTGCTTCCAATGAATACATAATGTTTCCCTCTCAAAAGTGTAATTTCATGTTTTAATTCATCACTTTATTTTTATAGAATGACAAGAAAGTTAGAAAATGTAACTATACATATTATGCTGAAATAATAAAACTATAATAAAAAAAAAATTATAACATTAAATTTCTTTAACAAGTCAAATGTTTAATGCAGGTTATAGATTTTTCAATACAACAGAATAAACAGACTTCAGAAAAATAGGCATTTTATATACAGGATTCCAATTATGAAGTATGCAATTTCTTAATAGTATTAGCTCTTAATAGTAATCAGGGATGAGATTGGCAAAAAAGCAAAAAGACTGAAATCATACGCGAGCAAAAAATTTGTACCATAATTTATACGCGAAAGAAGTTTTTAAGAAGTAAAACATCAGAACATGCAACATGATGAAAATATTACACTATAATAATTAATAACTTAATTATTTATAATTCAGTATGTATAAATAAGAAAAGAATATTAAATTATTATTAAATCATTCGCATTAAAAGTTAACAAACAAGTTTAACACATCATCAGGGGCATCAGAAAATACAAAATTAGACATTAAAACATATTTATCACCTGCGCATCACTGAGATGCAACATTCACCTAACAGAAGTCTGAGAAGAATTATATTTAATAGCCTTTTGATAAAAGTTAGCTCAAAAAATAAATAAAAATAAGGACAAATAATTTCTTTTACTTCATGCAATTGTGTAAAGTGCTCTTTACACGCTTAGTGCTTTTGTGTCAAGTAAGCTCCTTATAAATTATAATAATGTAACATATACTGAATTCTGTTTTATTTCTTTTATTTTTATATTTATTTTCAAAAGTAACAGCACAATGATTTTGTACCTTATAAAGTGAGAGGGGTCTAGAAATTGTACAGTTACAATGACAGATTCATTTAGCATTAGTGTTATCTGAAACATTTCCTTAATTGTTAAAGAAGTGGTTTCCTTTCATTTTTATATTTGTGTGGCTTTTGTTGGTAACAGAACACGCTTCACCCCTTGTTTTGGAGGGCTCCTATCTTTAACAGATTTTTCTTCAATAAAGGATCTGTTTATACCCTCTGCAAGTTTATTTTCAGTAGAGGCTAAAGTTTTTGCACAGTCTTCATTAGTATCTCTTTGTTTAATTACTGGCATACTTGTCGGGACTGCATTATCACTAGAATGCCTAGGTAAATCATCTGTTTTATTTTTTATTTTGAGAAGATTTTTTTTGTCTTATTCTCTGCTTTTTTGCTGCATTTGCACACAGCTTTTTAGCTGCCTCTTTTGACAGTAGTTTTTCCTTTTTTTTATGTAGTTTATTCATTAGTTTTTGTTCCATTTTTTTATTTCTTCATCTTGGTACACCCTACAAGATGACCTTAAGTTTTCAACATGTTCATGCAAAAAAACTTTTTTGCAAAATACCCCACAGAGGTTTAGTTTTCTGCAAAAAGGTGGTACTTAATACTTTGAATGGCACAGAATATATTGGAATGTTCATCCTTGTAGAGCTTGCCGATATAATGTTAATTCGTCAATAGACGATGAATCAACTAGTTACTTAGCCGGTGGGTTCAAGACGCATGGTTGAGCATATTTTCCCAGAATTTTCTTTCAAAAACGGAGGATAGAAAGGTTTCTTTTCTTTGTGTAAAAGCGGAATTTTCGGAAGAAAAAGTAAATTTTTGCGGCGGGGAAGAAAAAAAAAAACGGAAATCCGAAAGAAAAAGAAAAAAAAACGGAATTTTGAGAGAAAAAAACGGAAATTTCTCCAAAATAACAAAAAAGCGGAAATCAGCGAAAAAATCTCATCCCTGGATTTACAATATCTTTTCTAATAGTAGCCATAAAACAAAAAAAATCTCTATCAAAATAGTTGATCTTTAGAAGAAATCCGCATAAAATAATCTTATAATTTTGATTCACAAACGACGTACGAATAGAATGAAAAAGAAAAGAATGTAAAGTAAGAACAAAACACCTCTATCCCGGAAAAAAAGGGCACAGCTTCCCTTCCAAAGTGGCTAGAGGCGATTTGAGAATACCGGGCGTTTTCCGGCAATATGATTCGCCAGTAGAAGATGAATCAGCTAGTTTCCCAAGTGGGGGAGTTAAGCCGCGCGGTCGAGTATATTTTCCGAGAATTTTCTTTCGAAAACGGAAGATAGGAAGGTTTCTTTTCTTTCTGTAAATGCGGAATTTTCGGAAGAAAAAGCAAATTTTTGCGGGAAAAAAAAAAACGGAAATCCACGGAAAAAAAGTCGGAATTTTGAGAGAAAAAAAAGCGGAATTTTCTCCAAAATTACAAAAAAGCGGAAATCCGCTAAAAAGCGGAAAAATCTCATCCCTGAGTAATAGAACCACCATTACAGTTAAATTCTATGACCTATCAATATGAACATGCAGTCAGATGACTTTTTTTTTATTATTATTAATGATACTGAAATTCAAGTCTCAAATTTGCATAATACAACAGACTATGCATTCATAACTCAGCTATTATAATATTACTATCCTACAATTACAATGAATTTCCAATCTTAACTCAGCTGTTTTTGTTTTAAACCTTTTACAACCAAAAAATTTCTAAGTACAAAAGTTCATGTATATGACAAACTATGAATTTTATTATTGCATTTATAGAATATTTTTCTTATTGTTATACTTTTCTTTTTATTAAGTCTGAATATAAATAACTAAAACAAAATAAAACATTAATTATCAATGCAAATAATAATAACTTAATATAGAATGCTAAGCAGATATGAAGAAAATATGGAACTCGAGCTATGTTTTTACTTGTGTGTATACAAAGAGAAATTATAATGGTCATTAAAAAAAGTCAAGCTCAAGATTCTCTAGAAACCTCTCTGGATGAGAAAAAAAAACATTTTTGAAATTATTTTTGTTTGTATATGTGAATACAATAACTCAAACAGGGAATGAACTAGTTAAGCTGCAGTTTATGGTGCAGTTTTGTTTTCCGCTATTTTTTCTTGGTACAACACCTAGTGACACCTCAAAATAGTGAAATTAATCCTTTTGAAGCTTTACGTTTTCAACAAGCAAGCGAAGCTACTAGGTTCCCGCTCCTCTGCTAGCAACGGATGTTTTTTTAAGTTAAAAAAATTTGCCCAATACCACATGCAAAGTTGGCGATGCCATTTGCATTTACGCCTAGAAAAAAATGACAGAAAACAAGACCGCACCCTAAACTCCTATAGGGTTTATATGGAGTTTAAGGTACACACTTACTTTGTTCCTCTTAAGATCGCCAACTCTTTGCTGCCAAGAACAGCGATGAGAGGACATTCATTTTGGATAGGTCTAGATGCTTTTAACAAGTGATAAACGTGCATGCACACAAATTTATCTTATCATCGGTGTTTTGCTTAACAGGCTATATTGCGCCACATTTCGATTGGACTGTTTTGTTCAACTCTTCGATGCGATAGGCCGATAAATTCGAATTTGAATAAAACTTCATTTGGAATTCTTCTGTTTGAATATCAGTTCAGTACTGTGTATTTTAGTCTGTGTGCTCCGGTTCTCAATGAATAAGTGAAGCTATGAGTATTCCGCTATGCTGAAAACAAAGCCACTGATATTTTTTAAGTTAAATAATTTGCCCAGTACACGCTTGAAATGACGCAGGCATTGTGTGCAGAAATTCTAGTTTTCAGAATTTTTTCAAAAAACCTAGATTCCTAACATTCAATGAAAAAGCGAAGCTACTAGTTTCCTGCTATGCTGAAAGCGAAGCCACTGATGTTTTTTTAAGTTAAAAAAATTTGCCCAGTAGTACACACTTAAAATGCCACAGGCATTGTGTGTTCAATCACTCTTCAGGTGACGCATGCGCAAGAGAGCAATAAAAATCGCACTGCACATCCAAAACAGTATTTGGTGCTGGCAAATGAAATTGCGCCAAGAAAAATTGGCAAGAAACAGGTGTGTACCATAAACTCCACGTTTACCTTATTGGGTAAAACCTGGTGATGCTACTTGCAGTTACGCCTAGAAAAAATGACAGAAAACAAGACCACACCCTATTTACCAATGAACTAGGTGGATGATATTTCATATGCAGTTTTTACACACCAAAATTATACACTCAAGTGAAATTCATCAACAAGAAGTCCGTCCATCTGTATGTGAACATAACTCAAAAATGCAATAATCTAGACAGATGATATTTGGCACATGCTTTTATCACGAAAATTGCAAATATATGACAAATTTCATACTAAATCTATCAAATCCATATAAAAATGGAATAAGTAAGAAAGTGAAATTTGGAATGTGATCTTTACACCAAAACTGTGGAGCTGCATCAAATTTTGGATAAACAAGAGGCATTTATCCAAAATACATACTTCAGTCAAAATCTAGAAATTGGTACGCCCCTTAAAACGCCACCAAACTGCAAAAGCAAGACATTGACCGCTGCACTTCATTGGTTGCCAAAGCTGATGCAAGTAACACTTGCATTAACTTTGGCAACTTGATGTCATTTTAACCAACTTCATTCAGCCTTCCATTCTTTTCACTAAGTAACAAAAATCCAAAAACATGTCATAGAAATATACATTTTTAAAAAATCAAAGGATGAACACTCCTGCTGGCTTAGAATATGGTGTAGTCAAGAAATTAAAGAAAAGTAAATACAGAAAGAAAATGTATCACTTGCTTAACAAAACAGTTTGGCACTGTTTTAACTTGGTTCCTGAGCAAATTTTTAACAGCTTTTTTTAATTTTTGAAGAGAGTTCAAAAGTTATACTCAGAATTTTACTTTTTTTCTTCATGGAGAATTATTTTATATACATTTTCTAACCATGCTCCTGTAGTGCATGTTTTGGACAACATGTTGAAAAAAATCATAGTTTTGGCATTGTACTTCCTGGTGTGTGTTGTTTAAAAGGATAGCAAATGTATACTGCACTTTTTTTCACTCTCATACAATTGAATTACGATTTTCATTAAAACGATTCCTTTCATCTTATTTTAAAATCATTTTTTGATTAACAAATAATATGAAACACTACAAAGCACGAGGCTATGACTTTACAAAAAATACCTAAATGTATGTTCTCCCCGAGTTAACATGATTGCAGCCAATTACAAAATTGCATTTTCATTACTACTATGCTGCATCTAACGTCAGTTTCATAACAATGAAGTTATCAATTTCTTCAGATAATATTTCCAAACAGTTCAATGCGAAGGTAATCGAATTAAAAGTTGTTTCTTTAAGTATTATAAAAAAAAAAATGTAAGTAGGAGTTCCTGATGATCTGGTATCCCAAAGTATTAGTTTTGCAAGAAAACAATTCGTTTATATACTTTTCATTAAGAACAAACACTAATTTTGAAGAGAATGGACACGCATGACGTACATTATTAGTCACATATGTCAGATCGATGAATCATACAATGAATTATTTTCAACTTTCAAAATAAAAAAATGATTACCCGTATCTCCAATAATAATGTATTTGAAAAGGTAAGCGTAAGACATAGTGATGGTGCTCTTCTTCAAACAAGGAAAACAAGTTCACTGCGATTACAAATATCCACCACCAAAACTATCAACAAGAACGACAGCTCCCTGTCTTGGTTGCCACATTACTTTCATTATTGATTTTCTGCGCAACAGGAGTTGTCTCGCACGTGACCAATATTTTAAGATTTTTGAGCACGACAGATTTAATATCAATAATTTAAATTTTCAAAATTCATTTTGAAATTATTCATCTCAATGAACAGGTTCAATCCATTTAACACTGATTTACAGGAAATATCTGAAGACTACTCTGAAGAAATTTTGAAAGGATTGAAAACCTGGCTTATGCTCAGTAGATCGTTTTACCTATTATTTCTGCTTTATGATCATTAGACTAAATAGATTTTCTGAGAAAATGGTTTCAAAATCATCCTTGATTGCTTTTAATCACTTGTTTGTATCATTAAACGAAATAATGTCACACTGGAGCCGACCAGTTAGTTACCAGAGCCTTTTTGAAACTAGTCCATCAGAATAAGCTTAAAAGGACATTACAAAACATCCATCTCCTTTTCGAAATTTTAAATAAGTGCCTGGGTATTATAAATATTACTCCTTTTATTTCAGTCAGTCTTGTGACAGAGAATATTCTTATCGTTATAATATTCTTCGAGACTTCCGAATCTATTCTTGATGACTCAGAAAGTAGGTTCTGACCTAGGCGCAAAATTTTAGTAAATTTTGCGGTTGCCTCTTTATATTAGTTATTAAAAATTCGAAACAAACCCGAAATATTTTGTTTCTACGATGCTTGCCTCTCCCCCCGAAGATTGTCGCCCGAGGTATCTGTACTCCAGTGGTGCAGCAATAGTAAGGGGTCTATTCTGGTACCCCAGGTTGGGTTGGGAGACGTCACTTTTCCCGTTGTTAACGTGCGGAAAAAATAACGTTCCCAACCCAACCGGAGGTACCAGAATAGACCTGTAAGTGGCATCCGGAGTAATGGTATTATTTATTCACCCTGTCGTCTAATTTGACTTTCAAAAGTGACAGACACTCTGACGTTTTGTCTCCATGGTACTCGGGTTTCTATATGTGTTTATTTGGCAAGGTCGGGAGAACGCTTTGTTTCAAACCCCATTGACACGGGTTCGAATCTCAGCAGGCATGGTGCCATTATGGCTTTCTTTCCCGTTCGCTGCAAGGCTAATGTTCGCGTAGGCTTGACCGTGGGGTTACCCGGGTTTTTATACATTCCTATGCTAGACCACTGATATACGCCACTGCCATGCCTCCTTGTCTCCAGCACTCTAGACCATTGCTTTCAGAAAAAATTGAAGTTCATCAAATCTAACAAGTATTAGCAAGTAAAATTAAAAAAAAAAAAAACTGATTTAAAACTGGTATCTTTTTTTGCTGATCAATAGCATTGTGCAAATAATTTTTAAAAATACACCTCCTAACTGGAATATCTGAAATAAGTGTAGCTGCTGTGAATATCACTTAGAAAATCTGTCCAGATGTGCACTGTTTATTTGAACATTATCATATCAAGAACGTAATTTTCATTAAAACTTTTTTTTTTTCTTTTCAAATCCATATTTTTTAGTCAGGAATGATACTCTCAAAAATCTGTTTAATATATAGATAGTTACAAGCTACTCAATATATAAGTGTCTGAACAAATTTCAAACAGGATTTTCAGTTCATAAAATAATTCACTAATGTTTCCATCATGATCATTAATAGTGGTTTCAAATCACAAGAACTCACCGACTTTCTGACAAAACAAGGCAACATAAAACCATTGATATCCAACAATAGCCTTACTTTTCTCGAAATTTTCACCAAAATAAAAATTTCAGAAATTCTCACTCCTCCTCCAAATTATGCCTGCTATTAATGGAGGATTCAGGAGTTGCTTTTGTTATCGAATGTGACACTGCCATCCAACATTCTCAGATTTCTTTTGGGTTCGTAATATTTTATGCTCAAGGATGTAAGGTTTTTGTTGAAGAGAAAAAGAAATAATAAACAGGCCTTTCCTTCTAACTTTCTCAAGTGTTTAGAATTTCTATACAGATCTCTTTTTGATTTTCTTATAAGTTGCTTAATGACTACATGCTTATTAAGGGCCTACGTTCAGTAAGTACACACACAGTGATGGTGTTTTTATGAAGCGCACAACCTCAATGGGCCCCCATCTTCGAGCCTGATGAGTTGAAACAATACCCAAACGATGATGATGTTGACCTGATTGTGGGATCCATCCATGATGTTAAGGAAACTGGACCTGACGAGGGTGAAAAGCTGGTGTACTGTTATAGCATGCCTGGTGAAGCTGGTAGTGGAAGTGGTACTCTGACATATTTTAATAAGAATTTCAATATATTTGATATCTATAGTACTCAATGAAACTAATGAAGTTTAGAATGTATGAGTTTATGGTGAATGGAGGATAGTTCAGATATAAAAAGAATGAATGATCAGGAAACTTTAGGGGGGGGGGGGAATATGTGCATATATGTATAAGAATAAAATTCACCGATTTTGAACCACAAAGGACAAAATACTGTACAATACTATTCCAATATTGATTAATATATTATCTGTGTGCCACAAAAGAAGAATAGTACATTACACAAGTATGCTAAGATGAAAGAAGTTGAATAAGGCATATAAGTCTACAACAAGAAATTAAAGAACCAATAAAACTCAACTGTTAAAAATAATTAATTCATGCCCAAATATTTTATTTAATTCAGTAACATGAGTTGACAACAAAAAGGTTTTACACAAAAAGTAACTTAAATTTTTTGTTTATTGTTGTTGAAGCTAAACCAAATAATTCATAACTTTTCAAGATGTTTATATCCTTGATATGATGTATCTCTTAAATACCGGATGCATCGATGACAACCATTTTATCATGTCAGAAAATCCAACTTCTTTAAGTAATTAAAGCAACAAAGCTGTCCTTATAAGGAATTCAGTTCATGCAAGTAAGTCTGAAAAAAATTTCACTCTCGAATTAATAAAAATGAAAACTCTTCTTTCAAAATCAAAACAAGGATTTATTGTATGGCAAAAAAATTAATTTACAAATGATATCACATTAGCTGCAAAATTAAAGCTACATAAAAAAAATCCCCTTTTACAAGTCAGAAGGTGAAAATAGATTTCTTTTGTCCACAGATATAAAGAAAAGAAAATTTAACACCCCTTTTGCCTCTAATTTCATAAGAGTTGGAGCTATGTGAAAGAAAAGAGTGGAAGGAATGCAGTTGTCAGCTGATGAAAGCTTTCTGGTGAGGTGTCACATGCAATGGTTAAAAGGCAGGCAAAGTTAGGAGTTGAGCATCAGTTTTCAGCACATAACTTCTAAGCAATTGTAAATATCTAAAAACTCTTATAGAACAAAAGTTGTTTGATATGATGTGACGATAATTTTCCTAATCGAAATGATCCTTCTATCATCAATTATAAGGGAGTTATGGGGAAATGAATATCTCCACCACCATTTCCACTCCCTTTGAGACAGTTGGCCCATCTACAAATTCGGCCGAGAATTTCACTCTCCTTAACTTATATCTTTTGTAAGTTCAACTCTAATAATAGTTACTCTAATTAACATGCTCTCAAGATAACATAAGCAAAGAAACCTTTAAACAACAAGTGGTTTTGGGTTCCAAGGACCATGATGGGCAAAAGATCTGTCAATATTTTCCTGAAGTCATCTCATGCCACCCACTGCAATAGGTAATATTCCTATAAGGAAACCACCTAAAAGGCCAATGCTAAAGACAAATGTATGATTTTTTTTATGTTTTTATGTGCATATGTTTCAATTCTTCCCTTTTTGTCTTCACACAAGATTCACATCATCTATATTTCAGGCTTTTTTTCTTTTCTGTTCAACATGTAATTCTGTATCATAAGAAAAAAAATAAATTCATATTTTAATTAACATAGAAAAAGAAATTTTATTCATCTGTAGGGAAAATTAATCTTTCTGAGGTTTTACACCATCTGAATTACCAAGAAACAACACTTATTATGAATGAATTCGTAGCATCCTTATCATTTTCTCTTTTTTTCTTTGCAATTGCTTTTTTGATATAAATTCCTGGAAATAACAGAATTTCATTAAATAAAGAAATAAATAAAATAAAGCTTAATATCTTTGTGCTTCTTAGAAACAACAAATTTGATTGCCAGATGGATTCAAAAAGTTATAAAATTGTGAGTAACATATGTAACAAATAAAAATACCGGAATCATTACATAGCAAACATAATAATCTCCCTATATTGGCTCAATGAAACAAATATTGAGATTTTGAAACAGAGCGTGGAGTATAATTCAGATATTTTTAAAAGAAGAACAGTTATGAATAATCAATTATCAACAGATCTTTGAAAAAAAATTATGAATAATATATATCACAATTGACACACCTTGTATTGATACAAACAATAAAATTCCTTTTAAGAACTAGACATTTGCTTTTAGGTAGGGATGTAACGATGTTCGGCCCTTTTGCTGAATATTCAGCTGGCTGAATACTAAGCAGATATTTGGCCAAATATATTCAGGATAATAATTTTTTTAATGTGCTTTTAAATAGACATTTAACAAAGAATATTGCAGAATTACATTACGGTACATTTATTATAAAAAAATCCAATTTTAAGTTGCATAGTACATAAGTGTATTTAATAATGTTGCATATCATTTATAGAAGTCTGTTCCATATGGTTTCATATATATTAATAGTTTCAGAAAATAAATGGCCACTATATAATGCTTGCAGATACAGAAAGATATTTCCTTACTAAACTTGCAAACCTTGGACATTTTTCTGCATTTTTTTCCACGAATTAAGTGGACACTCCGTCCTACCTATTAGAAGTTTTTCACTAAAATAGGAATTTACGTCTAGTAATTTTAATTAATCCATTAAATTTTCTGCTGTGTTTGTCATTGTCATGTTCTGCAATGATGGTTTTTTTATTTCTTTGAAGAAATCCCAAAATTATGAGGGTTTCTCATCTCTTATTATTGGAATTAAGGTATATAAAATATTGCAAATATACATAAAAGCATTAACATTTTTTAAACATACAAATAATAAAAAATCAATTATATTTAATCTTAATGTTTTTCATTTAAAATTTGAAAAATATTTCTTTTAAAATCTAAAGTGAAACGCTTTTAAAAAATTGATATGCAGCCAAATCACTAACTCGTTATAATCCTACTTTTAAGCTTCTCTTAAAAATGAAATCGGGGATCAAAATTTCAGACAATGCATGTAAAAATCAATTTACGGAGTCATAAAGCAAATGCCATCCATTTATAATTTCTCATTTTTATTTTAAAAATAATATAAATAAAAAGAATACCTATCAATCCACCAGCAGAAAATCAAGGTCAATTTTTCAACAAAAATGTAAAACTCTTTCATTTATTTATTCAAAATTTTTGGGTAAGCATAAATTACATTGATAAAATAGATCAATTAATACATAGATGAAAAATATATAAATAAAACTTGGAAACAATTTCAAACTAATATAAGTAGTTTAAGGCTTCTAAAATTTGTATCACTTGCAAGTTCTCTTATGAGTGGGAAAATATTTTCATGAAAAGATTTTACACTGTCCCTTAAGTTTCAAATGAAATAAAAAAAAAATGAGGAATTGATTAATTATAATTAAATTCAGTAAATTTTATTGAAAGGTTGCTTTTAATTAATTTTGCTTACAAATTTTAAATGAAAGAATAGGGGCCATTTGAGAATTTTAAGGACCCCAATATTTTTTACATAGTCCACAGTTCTAGAAGTCTTAATCTTAACATAAATAAAAATCATTGTATATACGCATATGTTCTATATCCCCTCATATATCAGAAGGCTGATTTCAACCAAACTTGGGATAATTAATACCTACTAACAGAGCAAAAATACTGTGGGTGTTAGACATTTCTACCGCAACTGCTGAAGGAGGAGCGAGAACCTTAAAACATTATAAAAGGTTAAAATACTCCCTAAAAATTTCTAGAACATTTTGGAACATTCATGATCATTCTCAACTATTTTTGAACATTACTGCATTTTGGGATGATCTGGAATATTGTAAAAAAGTTGAAAATTATAGTTCATTCTGCACACTACAGAAGATATTCCATTGTTCTGGACTATCCTGGAAGTTTTTGGAAAATTAGTGAAAACGTCTGTAAAAAAGAAATGGATGAGCCTTTGAAAGAAATTGTGATCCTGAGCAATGATAGGTGTACAAGGTATCCATAAATTATTGATGAGGTTTTCTTACTTCATAACTTTTGATTAAAGAACATGACAATAAGCAGTATTACATACTCATAAATTTAAACAGAGAACCCCCACCCGAACGCATAATAGCCCTCATTATGAGCAGCTTAAACGACGACCCCCTCTATAACAGAGGTATGACCCATCATCAGAGATACGATCAAACAGCCACTTCACCGTTATTGCACCCACAAGGGAAGCGATCATACTTCTTTATATAAATAAAAAATTCCCGTTGGCAAGCCAAAAGGCAAAGGAATATTCCTTTAATCTGGAGATATAAGGAAAAGAATATTTCACCCTCTATTTTCATAAGGATTAGAAATGCAAGAATGAAAGAGAGTGGAAGAGAAATGAAATGATGAGAGCTTCCCAACAAAGGGTGACATGCATAGGTTAGGGGGGGAAATCACTTTTCAGCTCATAATTTCTAAACAATTGCAGCTATCAAAAAATTTTTATTGTGAAAACTGTTTACTATGATAAGGCGATAATTCGACTAATTTGAATTTTCTTTCTATTTTCAATTATAAAGGAATTATGGAGAAATGAAAATTTCACCCCCTAACCATTTCCACCCTCTTTGAGCTGGATCACCTATCTATGAACTTGGCTGATATTTTCACTGTTTCAACATATCCCATGCTGGTTAAAATCAAATCACAATTACTCCAGTTATGGTGTTCATAAGATAACACGAGCAAAAGCGTTATACATATATATATATACTTTTGAATGAAGGGTGGTTTTGGGTTCTAGGGGTCATGATCGGTGAAGATCTACAGAAATTTTCCGGAAGTCATGTCATGAGAATAATTGCAATAGGTAGACTTCCTATAAGGAATCTACCTAAAATTGCTTACTGCACCTCAGTATGTGAAATTTGCATGGCACTAATAATTATCTAATGACTTTAATCTATTGTATATAGCAGACTACATATAATGCAAAAATTAAGTTAAAAAAAAATCTAGCTTTACAATTCTTTCTGCAATTATTAGTGAAAACTACTGTATCTCAAAATAAGTTTTTTGACATGGGTTTGAGAATGCATAAATGTGTCCAATTAAAAGATAATAATTCATTGTTATTGAAAGAAAATTAAAAAACTAAATTTCTACTTCTAAATAACCTAATGCAGTATCTAAGATCAAGAGGTCTTGCTACAATTAGATTCATAATTACAAATAATTGGGTTTGAAGTGAAAGGCCCAATTAACCCATTAGCATGGCACCTTATCCAAGCATAATATGTTTTCGTTGCAGACTTAACTGGAAACACAAACTTATTAGTCTTCATTAAAAATGCTTGGACATCATCTCCTTCAATGTCCTGAAGCCAAACTTCATATTCTAACTGTACTCCATCGAAAAATCTAAGGTTCCAAGGTTGCTCCCAAACTAATGTCAAAGTTTCATCAGAAACATTACAGCATCCATTAGAAACTTCACCTGGGTAAAGGCGGTAAGTGTTTTGGTGTTTTTCTGGAGTCACATAATTATCTCTTTCTTCAAGAACAGCTTGCAGCAACGTGACAAAGGAATGCATATCAACCACAGTATCTTGGTAGATGCGGTACAACCACACTGGATTATCGCAGCACAGAAATGGCATAACAACTGAGCTCTGAATGTCTTTCTGTTCTTCAGAGGGCAAATGCAAGATTCCTCCCCATTCTGGTGGATACTCTGGATGAGGAAAAGAATTAGATTTAAAATTGTTTTGCCAAGCTCTGTAGAAGAGTTTCAATTCTGAAAATTCACAGAGGGTCTTATAAGCGGTGCTGATATCAGGATGAATGCCAAAGGGGAACAACTCAATCACGACGGAATATGGTTCCAAAAATAGAGAGAGTATCAGTAGTGAACCATGCATAGCTACAATCACATGACTTCTTAAGATTTCTTGAATTACTTCCAAAACAGAAGATTCGTCAAGTGAAAGAGTATGTGTCTCATATCCAGAGATGCTGGAAATGGCTTTAACTATTTTATCTGCATTCAGAATCTTTCGGTTATACTTACGGACTAAAAGAGATACATGTTTCTCCTCCTGGTGAGACATTAACGAGAACTGTTTAATAAAATAATCCCGAAAACTGATAATTATGGAACCAGCATGTGGCTTCTGCAAAGGCCCCTGCGGCTCTCTGAAGCCATACTGGTACCATACTGATGCCTTGTTAAGTCCAACATATGCATTCTCAAAACAATGGAGATGATCTTTGGATAGGGAATGAATGTACAGAGGTTTGGAATTCAGAAAGTTTTCATATAAATCTGCATATGCACCAGGTGGTTTGGAATCTGCTGCAATGATGTATGCGCTTGGGTTGTTTAAAAGAGAAAGCTCATCAAGAGTCGCAAAAATCGGCAAGAGGTCATCATGAAATACATGCATTAAATTATCAGGATTGAAGCGTTTAAACATCAAGCCATGTCCATGATTAAAAGTAATGTTAAACTCTTTGGCTGAAAAATGAGGCAGCTCAACATAATTGAAGTACTGTGTATTGTGATCCGATACCGAGGAGAAATCAGTAAGAGCTGGTGAAAATCTATCGACTGGAACACCAGTTTTTACCGACAATGAATTTTGAAAAAAGACAAACAACTGGTACTTAGGATCAAAACACAAATTTCGGAAACGGCATAATCTATCCGTATGATTGCTACCACGACAAAATACTGAGGTATAAAAGGATGATGACTGATTAATATCTGTAAAATACTTATATTTGAAATCTAAACTCAATGAGAAGGATCTCCATTGAAAATTCCATTTACCATCTGCAGGAAACTTAAATATAAGAACTAAAATAACAGCAAAGAAGGATGGTAATAATAATTGACAGAAAATGTTCATTCTCTCAATTGAAACTTGTTGTTAGTTTGACTGAATTTTTGAGGTGGATTCTTACAAAGAATACAGACAGAATGCCATATTGACAGGAGAAAAAAAAAACACGCACACAACCTGAATTGTTTTTTATAGGGATTTAAAGCAAAACAGACTGTTATCACCCCCAAAAAACACTAGACACATTCTTCTATCCAAAAACATAAACATTCACTTAGTAACGAGTCTGCCATAACGGATCGGATGGAAATATATATTATTTTATCCTTTAGCACTTGTGACTTTAAAGCATCAACCCTATCAACATCACGAAGATTTATTTTTCAGAATCTTGAATGCAGTATTTGTATACACTATACAACTGGCATGGCTCTATTCCACTATACAGCTGGCATCGAAATTCTTTGTTCCACTATTTTGATAAGACCGATAAATCATCCATTTCTTTTGTTCTTAGGAATGGCAACAGCCTATGGAAACTAAAAGAACCAAAACCTAGCAAATTTCGCAAGCGCCCTGGTTGAATCACTGTTAAATCGAAATTACGTGACATGAATTTGTGTTCAGTTTTAAACTGTTGCTTGAAAGCTCCCATTGGAATCTTAAATATATCGTATTGTGGGAAAGGTATTCATTCTATTGAAATTTCGCAAAATCTGGGTATTGCAGCGCTAACTTTTGAGGGTGCTTCGGAGAAGTGAGTATACTATTTTGTTTCGGATATAACGCGATGATGAGATATCTGTCTCTTTTATGAATTATTCTTATTTAATATTTCGATTACATAGAAAATAATTCTTTCAAATGTTGCAGTATCAGTCTCTTTACAATAAAACCGAAAATACAGCACACTAGCAAAGATTTTTAGTAGGTGAAGTCGTTCTAAAACTTTGTTCTTCATAGAAAGCATATTGTGTGGGCAGAAAATAAATCCACAGCCGTTGAAATGGAGTTTATTGTATAGTATGGTTGATTTTAGAAGTTAATGATCATTAAACATGTCATTGCCCTTCAACTAGTTACCCTCGTTACGAAAATACCTACAATGACTGTAAAAAGCATTCTATATGTAGTAAAATGTAAAAGCGGGAAATTTTTGGGGGGGTCTTAAGTTAGAAATATGTAACCTATGTGTTATTAATTTAAAGAATTTTCGAATGTTCTTTATAAAAATATTTTTTCTTGTAGGCTTAAAATATTTGAACACAGTAGGGTCAGGTGGGGTAAAGTGGTCATACATCAAATAAAATTCTATAACTTTGAAATGAAGACTGGTATGAATGTATTTTAAATTTTAGCTTTGAATAGTTAATAATTAATTAGGAACTAAGTTTAACATTCAAAATTATACTAATAGCAACACTTTAGTAGGAGAAAACACCTATTTTGTTTGTTATGTTTAGCAGTTTGAAGTTGGAATACCTAATTTAACTTCTTTCCTACATTTTGTTCAATAAAGTTTTCATTAGATTGACTCAGCAGAAAGCTTCATATAGATTACAAGAATACTTCCTCATTAACAGATAAGCTGAATTAATTACAGATATTATTTTATAGTAATGCTTAAGATGGGGTAAAGTGGTCATAGGGATAGGCTTAACTTGCATCACTGTTTTAAAATTTCTTAAGCTTAATTTATTAGGCAGGTGTTAGTTAAATATTAATTTAAAATATATTACAGATTATAATTAAAGATTTGAAACTGGATAATCCCAATTTTTGTACCAAAAGCATCACATAACACATACAAGAAATCGGCCATTTGCAGAAAAAGGATGTACTTTTTAGTGCATCAGCAAATGATTTCATGTTGCCTTTTATTTTTTATAAAGGAGCAGCTCATTTATATGAGCAATAGACTAAAGGTAGTCTAAAATTGACTAAAGGTATGGCTTGGAAGACTTGGCTTTATCCAATTTTCTTTAGATTTGAAAAAAACCTGTTCTTTTAATTTGTAATGGGTACAGAAGTTACATGACTTTTGGAACAGTAAAATAGGCCATGTGTAATTGCACTATATTTTTTGTATAATTACATTAAAAGATTTGACATGAGCTGTACTTACAACTCTATAACCACCTGTTTCATCTATACATAAAGTGGCCATATAGAATTCAAGAGAAAAAAGAAAACAAATTCAAAAAGAGATGCAAGAAAACAGTTTAAAAACATGCAAAGAAAAACTTGATAAAAAGCAGAAAATGTCTTATTCAGTCAAGTGAATCCACAGTTGCAGATAATCAATTATCACAGTATTTCTGCGAGATGTTGGCAAAATATGAAGGGGGGGGGATCAATCAAAGAGCTTATTGGACAGGTTTTTGATAAAATAAGAGATTTTCTGTCAATACAATATCTAAAACTTCAGACTATTACACCTTTCCTGAAAATCATTACATTGTTAGAACTGAAGAGTCGGATATTCTTAAAATTCTTGATAAGCTAACTTTTGATCCTAGGTTATTAAAAATATATAATTTGAACAAATAAACTGATTTTCTTTTAAAGTTGAAACTATATTGAGTTTTGTTAAATGTTTTAAAAAAACTTTGCTTTCTTATAATACGTTTTTTGCTTATTTTTTAATTAGGACTACTTTACCCCACCCCATGGGGTAAAGTGGTCGTAAAAACATGACAAATAGAAGGTGTCATAAAATTGTTAAAATCAATTATTTCCCCCCCCTTAAATTTTAATGCAAAGTGTTCTTCAATAATGTAATGTAAAATAACAACCAAAAAATGTTAAGTATTTTAACAAATTCTTATATTTATAATCCACCTAAGTTAGAAAATGTGGATTTTATGACCACTTTACCTCACCTGACCCTAATTCTTTCTTTTCTATCTATGTCATATAGTTTTGTATTTCCTAAATAAAAAAAAATACTCTAGATGTCTTTTATCTCTTGTTCTCTGAAATAAGTTATTAAAAGAAATATCTTGATGTCTTTGAGAATGACCAGTTCTTGTTTCATGTCGAACGTTAACTTTAAAAAAAATGCCATTTCTCAAACCGTATAAAATTTAACTAGGGGTACTGTTTTCATTTTGTATTGTAAGAATAAGTTTTGATTTATTAATTAAGCAGGCTTTATAATGTATTAAATTGGAAAAAGGTTTTTTCATTCAGCTTAATTTTAAAAGTTTAATATGATTGTGTGTTAATTTATTCATATTATTTCAGACATTCCTAATGTACAATTACTATACAATTCTTGTAAAAAAAGTATTTACACTGTTAATTGAAAATTAGTCTTAGGATGTATGAAAATAAGTTTTAAATGCTGTAGGAAAAGTTTAAACTAAGAAATTTTGACACGGGCAGTAAAAAAATAAAACTGTGATAGGAATTTTTTTTAAATAAAGATAGGAATTAAACCATAAAATTGTTTTAACTAAAACCATACATTGAATAAGTCTTGGATGTGTATAAATTATTTCTAGTTAAGTATAGAGAGTTCAGTAGAAACAAATGTTAGTGATTGTAACATTGAATGATCTTATTTGTAGTTGTTTTACAGATTTTAAGAAGAGTCTTTATCAAAATCGTGTACTTGTGTATTATAACATAGTGGTAGAAATCGCTCACTAAAGGCTTTAAACCAGTACTTCATGGCAACCATATCAGTGGTGTAGTGGCAAAATCAGCAGTGCTGGAATGCTCTAACCTGGGTAACAAAAATCGTGCTGTTTTAAGCAAGGCAGCTTCCACAATTTTTTCTTATTTATATCTTTAAAAAAAAAGTTAGTGGAGCAGCGTTCCAACTCCACCCCCTGCACGCCTATGCCATATGCACAATTCCCAGTTTTATTTTAGGGCAAATATTATTGCACTATTCAGCACCCAGAAACTTCTGCAGCATACAAAACTTGCAAGCTAAACACATGAAACCAAGCTTTTAAAGAGGTTACTGAATTTAAAATGGTGCAGCTCAAAATTAAATTACTAACTGCATTTTAAGAGCTGTCCCATATTTTGATATTCATTCTCATTTTTGGATTTTCCAAATTCAGTGTAGTTTGCCATTTGTAATTTTCATTCATTATATTAAAAAACATAGGTTTTAGGAGTTTGATGTGTAAAATGTATAATTTTTACTGGCATAACCTGTGAAGATACACATATTGAATGGCAGATACTGTAGCTTCAAATTTAAATTGAATATTGTAGTAAATCAAAAACAGCTACAAAATATCCTTTTTGATGAATTTTCTGCTTTCTCAGAATGTTAATTATGATACAGTTAAGCATGGATTTTTGAAACTGTTGCTTATAGATTGAAATGTCACGCTTCTATGATATTTCTAATCTTATTTTAAAAACGTAAAATGTAAACTTAATCTTATTTTAAAACTTAAGCTTTAACATCCTAATTAAATAACAGTATTCGAGTGCCAATTGCCATTCACTTTTACCTTTAGAATCTTGCTTGTTTTGTGAAATTTACGCACTTAAATTAATATGGAACCAAGATAAGTTATGTGTTGTGTTTGCATATTTTGTGTAATGTGAAATAAAATAGTTATATATAAATACTTATCAATGATTTCTCTTAAAATCCAGTTTTGCTCCAGGTGTTTTTTTAAAAAAAAGTTTTGAAAGATACCTAGAAAACCTAAATATACGAGAAAGAATAATCCGGGGGAAAAAATTTTTATAATTTAGTTAAAATTAACGCCTCTTTTTACTTTTTCCTTAAAATATCATTTCATACATGATATTTTTTCTGCAGTTAAAAGTCGTGTATCATTCTATTGGAGGGAAATCCCACTTTATTTTATTCACCCACACTTTTATTCACTAACTAAAAGTTATCAATATAAGTAATTCAGTAATGTTTTAAACATAAGTTAACAATATAAAAATGTAAATCCTGATAATATATATTTATACATCTAATTTTATGACAACAAAGAACAGTAATGCTTCTAAATGGATAACTATAAAAAGTTTTCATCACTGCAAATACTTCTAAAGTTAAACCTTAACTGTAATTACTTCAAAACTGAATATAGTTTCAATAAGGGCGTGAACACATGGAGCGTTTACGACGAAAGTTGCAACCATGTCGCAACATGTGATCCCGTGTTCTTTAATGGCGCTGTTCACACTGGCGCGTCAAAGTTGTGTAACCAGTTCTCGTTGCGTGCATATCATCCTTCCCCAATGAAACAGCTCCGGTTTCGCCGGCAAATCGTCGTATGGTCCCATAGTAACGAGTGACAGTGTTCACACATGTTTTTCTACGAAAGCGTTTTCGCTCTACCCGGATGGTAGCTCCAAGCACCGATTCTGTTCTTTAAAGTTAAATAAAATCTTATAAGATTTTAGATGATTTAAAACATTTTTTTGTTTCTTTTTCGATTAATTATATTTTGTTATGCTGATATTAGGTTTTTTTTACAAATAATTAAAGCGAATGTGTGTGTATTTGTACAGGATAAAAATGTAATATCAAGTTAATTTTTTTCACCTTTTCGAGATAACTTACAAAAATATTATTGAATTGTAATTTTAATGTAATATTTTTAGAAGGATAATTATAATACATTTTATTGAATATTAAAAGCTTAATTAAATTGTTTTATTATAAAGGCATATTCATATTTTATTTTCTTATAAATATCTTTAACAGGCATATTGTGAAGAAATGCTTTTGCTAAAATTTGTATCTACGATTATATGAGGGGACGGGTTTTTTTTTTTCAAGGAAATAGTCTTTTCGTCGGCACTCGCTTTATATTCAGATTTTCACTGATATATTAATTAAACTGTTCGCTGGTTCATTAAATGCATCAAGTTTCCTTCTGCATTCAATTTTTTTACTTTCTTGTATAGGAAATATACAAAGAGAAAATATTGTAATCGTTAAAAAATTCGAACTCGAGATTTTGACGAATCTCCATGTTTTAGACCTCCTTGACTCCGAAAAACACAGTTTTGGAATTGTCTTTCTGCGTATCTGTCTGTGTGAACATAACTCGAAAAATATTAGAGCTACGGGGATGAAATTTGGTATGTGATCTTGACACATAATTTGTAGGTTTCTATCAAATTTTGGTCAAAATCTGTCTACGGGAAGTCTGTCTGCCCACAGTTTTATCATCAGGAATGTAGGTCCGAATCAAATTTTTGATATTAAGGAAGTTGCTAAACTTTAATTTGCTTTTCCCTAATTTAAAGTCCATTTCATAAAAAGTTTATTATTCCGTTCTGAAAATAAATAAATAAGCTACAAAAAAATTCAATTACTTTTTTTTTCGTTAAAATTATTTCTCCACCACAGTGCAGTAAACAACGTCCAGATGGTCCAAATTCGGCGACTCCATCCTAATCATTTCAATGATGTGAATTTCAAAGTTGTGCACTTTTTTCCTTAATTTTAACAAATTTCAGAATATATCTATATTTATACTTTGCAAAAAAAGCATATATATTTTTTTTAACGGACCGGTTCAAAATTATTAATGTTTTGGGTCAGTTGAACAATATTTAGCATATAACTTTTAGGTATAACGTATAACCTTTCCCGTTCTTCATGTTCAAATTTTATTATTTTTCGAATTTACTTGAAAAATGTGACTTGAGAATCATAAATAAAAATATATTGAAAAATAATTTTTCTCATCCCTAGCCTTTATAAAATATGAAATTGCTTACTTTTTAAAGCGATTTTTTTCCCCTACAAAATAACACATGCAGTGATCATTATGAATTGTTATATTGTTTAAAAATAACTCAAAATGGAATTTTTATCAAAATAAAATTAATTTAAATTCAATTACATGCCTACTATTTATCAGGATAAGCAGAATATCCATAGGATATTCTTTAATTTGTGAGAACATTATATGAAACACCGGAAAACAAATTATATACTAATGTATGTTATCCTGAATTCAATCGAGAATTTTCTGAAACAATTCCATACATTATAAGTTGTGAAATTTTTATTCATTGCATTGAATTCTTCCTTCAATGGGAGCTCTTCAAATAAATCCTTCATTCAAATAAATCATTTCTGAGCCACGTATATCACTCACTTGGAAAGATTAATGACTAATGTGGCCACAAAAGCCGAATATGCAGCGACGATTCGCTAAACGCCCCGTGTGAACACCACCGACATGTTTTCAGCTCTCAGCCGAATTCGCCATAACCAACCCGTGTGTTCGTAGCCTAAAAGCATGCTTTACAATTAAACCTTCTGAATAAGTATAATGCAAGCTACATCTTCATTCTTTAGTTTTGAACAATGAAAGAAAATAAATATTGGTAGAAACAATGAATATTAAAACAGTGAAATGAAGAAACAATGGGAAGACATCAGTTTTATTGAAACAATGTAAAGTATTGTTGTTAATTATATTGAAAGATATTTATTCAAAATTAGGAAGTAGAAGATATTAGATTAGATTATAAGTAGTTAAAAGATACATTTTGTCAAAATTACAGAAAAGGGAATCGCAACCAAGTTAGCATTATTGTTTTGGTAATTAATTTCATGTATTTTAAAATGGTGTAAAAATTTTTAATATATAATATTTTCCATAGTTATTGCTGAAAAATTGTTTCATATTTAATTAAGTTTTTATTAGAATTGGAAAAAAATACCTTTAAGGTACATTATTTCCACTCTCCAAGGTATATTTGTGCCAAATCTAGTGACTCTAAGTTCATACTCTACCTTGTAGATTGTTGATAGACAGACACAAACATTTTCTTTTATTATGATTAGAGATGTTAAAACTGAAGGAGAAAATGTAAAGATTATACAGATTGTCGAAATGAACCTGATCTTGTTATTAAAACAATATCGATAGATAAGGTGTAATTTATGGAACAGAATATCCAAATTCCATATGAAAATAGATGTTCTTTTGGATTTAAAATTTCATTTATCAGAGTTTTAAACTTGTGGTCATGCATGTGGAGAGGGGGAATCTTGTTTCACATTTTCTATTGAGCTTTCTTTTAGATTGTTTTTAACTTATTACCTATTTATATATATATTTCATGTTTTAATATTTGACAGAAGATAAATGTGAATAATTTATAATCAAACTTCAGAATTAAATTGATATTTTGTTCTTAATATTCTTGAGTAATTTGAAATTTTTATAGGAAAATATAATGGATCTTCATAGGGATTAGGGAAATTTTTTATTGAATATTCAATACTTCATACTTTAAAATGTTGTAAGGAAGTCTGATATTTAAATACAAATGGATTCTGAGAAGTCAGTTTTGCCAAATGATTTTTGAGAAGTATGATTGACATTCAAACTTTATAAGCTGTCATTATTTACTTGACTGTAAAGATAGCTATTTAGTTTTGGAAAAAATAAGCAGAATTTGTGTTAAAAATTAAATTTGTCAGGCTTTCTATTTATTTCATTGAAGAATCAAATTTCATTGAAATTAAACTTATTACAGAGTAGGCCTAGAACTAATTACTTTATTTAATTAAACTAGATGAAAAATATAGAGATAATTAAGCAGATAACAAATCCAAAAAATAATATAATTCAAAAATAAATAAGTAGTACAAATATACTTTATTTCTTTTATCAGGATTAAATCATTTATAAAAATGACTAAAATGTCCTACTTTTTTTCTTTGTTTAGATATTTTATTACTACACTATAAACTCGATAAGAAGGGTTGTGAAGATTTTATGTGGAAGCTGTATTTAGGCAAAAGAAGAAAGCTTCAACTTGAGAAATTATGGCTGAAGGTATATCAGGTAATGCAAATGATATTGTAGATCAGTCTCCTATGCATTCAGATGAAGACTCGTCTCAAGATTCAGCTGAAAACAATTGTTATATCCCTGATGGCACCGTGTGCTGGTTCTTCCTGCAAGGTAACTGTAGGTATGGTGATAAGTGCTGGTACAAGCACGACGAGCAGGTTAAGATGAACTTCGAATCTACTCAACAGTGTGATAAAAATTTATCTGAATGTTCAGAAACTTCCTCATCTGAAATAGGTAAGATTAAAAACAAGTGTAAATCTAAGTACAACTTTCAGCATAAGAATCCCATTCCAGGTAAGGAGCCAAATGCTATTTCATGTGGAAACGGTCCTCCAGACTGGGTAAATGTAAATGCACCCGAGTTTGTTCCCAAAACTGCACTTTCATATGCAGACTCTTTGAAATGCAATATCAATTCTATGCGTGAATCTCAAAGAAGGCAATCTGGAGAACTTTGTTCTTACTTTATGTTGGGTAATTGTCCTTTTGCACAATGTCCTTTCATTCATGGAGATGTGTGCGAGTTGTGCAATGTAGCTTGTTTAAATCCAAATGATAAAACACAGAGAGAAACGCATATTGAATACTGTTCAAAAGAAATAGAAAAGGATATGGAACTATCATTTGCTATTCAACGTAGTGTGAACAGAACTTGTGGTATTTGTATGGATGTTATAATGGAAAAGGAGCCAGTGTCAGAACGCCGTTTTGGAATCCTTGAAAATTGTTATCATATCTTCTGTGTCAGCTGTATTCGCAAGTGGAGACAAGTAAAAAATTTTGACGGTAGTCAGTTAGACAGTGATATAAATCCAAAAGTGACCCGTAGTTGCCCCGAGTGCAGAGTTCCATCCGATTTCGTCACCCCGAGTCTTTTCTGGGTTGACGCGGAAGATGAAAAGAAGAAACTAATCTCGGATTATAAAGAAGCATTGAGTAAAAAACCTTGTAAGTATTTCAAAAAAGGGGAAGGCATCTGTCCTTTTGGCGGAGCATGTTTCTACCTTCATGCCAAACCTGATGGTACTGTTGTGAAGTTGCCTCCACCTAGAAGGCGTCGAAGACAAAATCAAGATGGTGAAATAGATATAATGGAAGAAATTTTCTTGTGGAGTTTTATGGAAGCAAGAGATGAGCTTTACATTGACGTAGATGATGGCATATATATCATTTCTGACGGTATTGATGATTCCTCAGAATAATGGTTGTGTAATCCTTATGAAGTGCAGTAATTTTCACAAATACATAATATCTTGCTCATAGTAGATTCATTTTTTAAAGAGATTAAATAATTCATTTGCAGTGTTCGGAGTGTTTATTTTGGAGAGATACTTGTGTATTTAACAGTCTTCATGTAATTTAAACACTTTTGAGCAAGAAATTTCTGCATTTTTTTTTTATTTGTGGTTGAAATTTTACTAAATTATTGAAAAGTTTAGAAAATTAATCCGATTGCCAGAAAAGTTTTTCTAATAGCAAATATTTAGTTGGAACAAATTACTGAAAATCATTTGAGTCAATTCTTGTTTACTATGTAAAAATCAAAATTTGTCTGCGACCTCAGATATGTATATTCGAGTGACTGATTGCAAGATTGTGCCACATAATCTTCCATTATCTAAGCCTTGTTTGTGACATCTATGGTTGGATTTCAACTTCTGCAATAACTTAATTCCTACAAATGCATGTTATCTATTTCATGATGACTTTGTGTGTGTGCATAAATCCATCATCCACCTTGATTTATTGTGGGTGTTTTAGGCAATACTGTTTCATTTATGTAATTTTTACTCATATGTGTGTTGATGGTTAAGTTTCATACACTCATTTGTTAAGACTTGTGCATTTTATGAAGTATGAATTGCCTTGGTATTAGATGATGAAAAATATGCAATGTTGTCAGTTCTTATTAGTATTTTAATATTGAAATAATTATACAAATGCTAGTTATGCTTGTGAATGTTCATACAAATTTAGATATTCCTCATTTCTGAAAGAATTTAGCATTTTTTTAAAAAATTTTTTATTGAGATTTCTTATTTTAGGCATTCTTTATAGTTTAGATAGCATAATTATGTGGAATTTATAACATTTTAATATTCTGGCCTCAAAAATAGATCTTTTAATTACATCTTAAGACCAAGCTTATTCATTTAGAATTTCATTAATGCTTCATCATATAAATTTGCATCCAAATTGATAATGTGTTAAAATGATTTTAGGCTCATAGATGTTAAAAATATTTAGCTTAACCAATTCATTCTGCAGATACATAATTAATGATACTTGTTGTGTTGAATTCTTAAATTAATGTGTTTTTTTATTAGAAATGATGGTATTCATTTGACTGAAAGTTATGACTAATATTTTAAACATAATATACTGAATCTTATTTCAAGCACAAATTTTTTATTGACATGTTATGAAACGCATTGTTTGCATCTAACTGATGTGTTGTGTTTACACATACAGTCTACTGAACAGCTATTAGTTTTATATATTAGTGACAAAAAATGTTTTTAAGTTTTCGGCGCTTTTATCAAGAAAGTTTTAGACATTAAAAAAAAATATTTAAATTCTTTGGATGAAGTAGATTGAACTGAACATAAAATTGAAATTCTGAGTAAATTATGTAAAATCTGAATGATTGTACCTGCATGATTGGGATTGCATGGTAATTTTTTAATCATGTATCCCTAACTATTGTCATCTGATAAAGCAACAATTGGAAGAATAAAAAAATTCTTTATTGCAACAATCTTTACTTTGTATGATTAATACTAAGCACTTTTACTGCTTTTCTTTCAAAATTTATGAACAGATTTAAAATTGGTATGGTAAAAATTTCTCTAATACTGTTGTCACTGGCCAATTAAGTTCTCTGCAAGTAGGAAAATATGAGGTATATCAGTATGCTGGTACAAATAGTACTGAATAGAATCCTAATGTATTTAAAGAGTAATTGATATTTTTGAACAAATTTTAATTTTAAATAACGGTAATCCATATTGTGTAGTGAAATTCTGCATATAAAAAAGAATATTGTAAAAGTTTTGAGCTCTTTTTGAAGCCTTAACCCTTTGCGGCGCAAGGCATTACTTTTTTTGAAATATGATGAAAAAACATCATGAATGGGTTTATTTTGTCTAAACATAGAATCTACAAAAATTAAAAAAAAAAAAAACTTCATTCCGAGGGGGGATCGTCACCCTCCTCATATGAGAACCCCCTTGGATACTTTCACCTTGATACATTCAAAAAATATTTTTGAATCTTACAGAAAATCATAAATTAAAACTTCAAGAATATTGGAGGAAAATTTTTGAGTTAATTTGCTAAAATTGTAAACGTCCAGAACTGTAAAAATTTCTTGTCTCTGAGTTAAGGAATTTTCATAAACTTTATCTCTAATAATTCCTATTCCGAAACGAAATTTCATAAGGCTGCTATATAGATTCTAAAAGGAGAACTATTAGCCCTACCCTAAACCTATTGTTTTCCATTTATAGTTGAATTCAACAGTTGAGAAGCGAGTGAAATTGGGTATGCCATCAGCTGGCACACTGCGCCTCAAAGGGTTAAGCCACATGAAAATATATGCTACCTCATCCATATTATATGATTGCCCATAGATTCCTGCATACTGTCAACTTGAGTTGTCATTGATGTAAGTGCTGGCTTAAAACCTCTTTATTACCTGGTATCAGCTTGCAAATGGTCATGGCCGAGTGATAAGGTCTTGTCTTTGGGGCCGGAGTGTTCCATGTTTAAAACCCAATTCCGATGAAGGTCCAGATGTGGGCCAGTTGCACATCAAATTTGTCATGGGTCAAACATCCTCCAACTAGTGTAGTGTAGAAGTTTGGAGAAGGTGCCAGCCCTTGTGTCGTCCTCATCATCCGTCGATTCAAAATGATGAGGTCCGTCCAAAAGTAGACCTCGTGTTACTTCAAAATGGGAGGTTAATATAACTAAACTTGCAAATGGTGACAAAGTTTCAGTAGCAAAAAATAATTGTCAGTAATAACAATGGCATTACTTTACTACTGTGGACAAAATTGTTTTGTGCGTGGGGGGGAAAAACTATTCATCACAAAAATCCTCCTTCCCCCGAAAAAAAAAACAATTCTGTGCTGTGCCTTTTTTAAAAATGTAAATATTGTTGCACAAAGTCTTACTGTGGGTGTATGGTGTAAACAGTCCAACACGCAGGATAATGGAGAATGAAGGTTTATTTACAAATATGCAGGAAAACACGTAGCACGGGTACAGGAAACAATAGTCCTTGCACAGATTACCGATGTAAATAGACAACAATTCATAGGTAATGACAGTTCAGCACTTTGATATCTAACAACACAAACAATCAGCAAATAACTAGTAGCGACAATAACAGCTCAGCTCACCAGCTGATTAGCTCACACAGCGGATAGAACTCCGAAGACGTTCACGCTTCAAAGCGAAGTAACCAGTCGATCAAAGATGCTCTTCTCAACTAGGTGCCGTCCTTAAATATTCTCTCCGACAGGCCATGACGTCACATGGTGTTTTCTCGCATATTCCCTCTCCTTGTAGAAATATCGAGAAAAGGGTTGCATTTTCGGGAATCATCTATTTGTCGCCAAAATGGTCGCCAAGGTCATGCATGCCATAAGAGTCGCTGAGGTCACTCCATGCTTAACCTTGTAAAACTCTCTTCCCAACCATAAGACTTGCATTGCTGGGAAGCGACTTTCCATGATTGTAACAATATTTACAAAGAAGAGTACAACTTTCAGTTCTAAGTTTGCAAGCATTTTTTCATTGTATGAATGTCAGTTTATTTATATTTACTTGTGCAATTTGTAAGCCAATCCCTTAATTTTTGTGTAATCAGTTTTACACTATTAATGGCAAATAACAATAATAATAAACGGTTGATCATTGAAAATAAAGGTAGTGCTGTTTCAGAAATTTTTGTCAGAGTAGCTTCAGAATGATGTAAAAATGGAATGGGAAGTTAAAGGAAAATATATAGGTGGCCATGTTTGATTGTTATTACCCTCCTTAATTACCAATGGAATCTTGCACATTTGACTTCCCAGTGTATCCCTCTTGCCTATTTTATGACATGGGTATGACCTAGGTAAATCTCTGTTCGAGGTCAATTTGTTGCATTCTGAAAAAGCAAGGTGCAGGTATAAGAGGTTAATAACCAGCTAAATTTCTAGTTTCCAATGATAGTAATAAAATAATCTAAAACATAAAGTCTGTTTTTACTGCCTTTGTTATATTATTGCTATCTCTTTTAAGTTAAAAATCGATTGTCTCGTGTAGATAACATGTTAATGTCTGAAACTCGGTTCTGTTCAAATATTTCAATTTCTTTGAAAATGTGTTATGGTTGTATTCAGGACTGCTTGACACGTTCTCTGCCACTATTCATGCCCGACATTCGAACCATCTATCTAATTAGATGACCCCCTTCTCTGCCATCTCTTGACTACAGTAGAGAAGTTGTCACCTAATTAGACAATAGGTTCTGGACATGCCAGCATGTCGGTGGCAGTGGATGTGTTAACTGAGTGCCAAGATACGCCATTACATGCTTGGACTTGTACAACCAACTTGAGTTATCAAAGACTATAAATACTTTTTCCAGCTTGAATCAGAGTTGGATTCTATCCTTTTTTTTTAAACCAATCTCTACTAATAATGAAGCAGAATGTGTGTGTTGGTTCTCTACAGGACAGACAGCTAGGCCTGGAGCAATAAAATTTGGCACAGACATACTTTGTAGGGTGGGAATGTGCACCTTGGAGCCGTTTTTTGGAAATTTTAATTAAAAATTAAGCTACATTTTGGCGTTTTTCCTTAATGACTTCTGAAAATATTGCAGCATAAAAATTATTTTTACACCATCTGAAAATTTTTAAAATTATCTTTTCAATGTTATCATTAAAGTTGTCGTACAATTTTTTTCTCTAATTTTAATAACCCTTTGAAAATATTTTTTGGCACAATTTACAACAATACTTTTCATTGTTACAATGGAATTCAAACCATTTTCAATGTTTAAACAAATATTTAATTGTGTTTCTCTTCCATTGTTGAAAGCTAAGATTATATCCTATTGGATTTTTTGCTCTTTTTTTATTTGATCAATTTTTCTGTGAAATCTGTAAAGAAAGTCCTCAAGATGGTAAGTATATAAGGAAATAATCCAGTAAATTGAACAATTATGATTGCTGTGTTTTATCCCTTTGCACTTGAACAAGTCGTTTCATGCATATAATTATTCACTGAATACCACGGCTGCAATACCAAATTAATTGATTATTTTTTGGAAATTAATACTGCGACTTATTACAACTAAGGAGGTATTTCTTTAATTATCGATGTTGAGAAACGTCAATGATGCACAGTCTAGAATGGTGCCTAAAAGGCAACATCCGAGTGCAAAGGTTAATTCATTTATCGGCATGTTTTAAGCCAGTTAACATGCTCTGGACGTAAAACGTACCGCACTATTTCAATGTTGAAACCAAATTTGATAAAGTTCCCTTCAATTTCTTACAAGTAGGTGTTACTTGACTCCATTAGGGACTTTCATGTAGACAAGGAACAGAACAAGTGCAAGACTACAAAAAGAATGCGGGCTAAATGTATATCGCAATTTGAAGTTTAAAATTACTTAAGTGATCCATTAATATCAAATTATGCATAAGAGAGTCATTTAAAATTATATTCCCGGTGAACAAGCTGGTCGCCGAAGGCGGCTAGTTACTTAATAATCAGAAAGAGTCTCTAATAATAAAAGCGAATGTGTGTGTACACTCTATAGAGTAAGCCATTTCACTAGAGCTACCAAATTTGGCACAAATATGCTTTGATAGATGACGATGTGCACTTTGCGGAAATTCTTAAAAAAATAAAACTAAGGCAAAATTTAGGCGATATACATATATGAATCATTATTCACGAAAACTATTTTTACACCATCTTGAAATTTTAAATTATGCGATTCAAAATATTTTTTTTAATGTAATTTGCAGTAATGCTTTCCATTGTTGTAATAAAATTCAACTCGGTTCCATTGATTCTTCAAATCTGTTTTTTTCCCTTGGTGAAAAATCGCTTTTTTTGGATATTAAGTCTGACGGAGATTTTTTGCTTTAAGTAAACGCAACTTTTAAACGTTTGCATTTCTTAGGTTGTTAGCATTAAATGGTTTGTTTAGTATTAGTTAATTTAATTCGAAAAGACAAAACAGAAGGAGGAAAAACAGGAATGTTGGGGAATGAAACTATTTAGACAATTAATAAAAAAAAAGAACTAAATACAGTTCACTCCCGATTATCCGGGTTAATCACCGGGAGGGATCGCACGGACAATAGAAAAACACGGATAATCCGAAAACTCCTTTTTATTAAAGAAAAAATCAACATCAGTACAAAAATATAAAATTTAATTACATTTTTGTTGTATAACATCAAACTAGGAATTTTCCTTTTAACTGCTTTAAAAAATCTGTAACGTGTCTTTGCTTCTGCTATTTGTTCATCTCTTGTCGTATATCGACACATATTTTACGAACCGCAGTAATGTCACCGTAATCAAATCCTCTTTGTCCCATATAGTCTGATAAAGTTTCCACAGATTGTAGAGCAGCAGAATGAGAAATTGAATTTCCCACATTTAATGCATCTTCTGTATCTGTACTAGCAGATTCTCCATTATCAACTTTTGAAGGATTTCTAATTTTTGTTTAGGATTTAAAATGTTTCGTTTTCGTTTCACACCACTCATTTTTACCAGTAAAAAATTTCGCGATACTAACTGACGATAAACAAGACGCAAAAACTAAAGGAGCACATGCGAAAGTGAAAGACGAAGAAATTAAAGAATGACGTGTCAGGGAGAAGCGTGTTCGTACGAGAATGAGCTAGCAGGTAGTGGATGATTCATTTCTCGGAAAATTAGGTGTTGGACCGGTAGCGATTGCACGTGGAGGAAGAAAGAAAAAGTTTATTCTTTAGCCTCCGCCGTCACGGCTCACTAGTTCCACGGAATGAATCTCTCGATCGAACATCAACATCGATTTTACATGCATAAGCGTGAAAATGTTTCTCTTTGAATTTTTTTGCGAGTCCAGAATGAGCACGGATAATGGAGAGTATACTGTATTGATTCTTGGGGAGTTCCATGGAGATTTCAAATTTACAGAATAAAATTATTTTTTTTCTAAAACATGACGGACGTCTATACCCGTCATTTGTTTTTAATATCTCGATATTGCTGATACACAAACAGATTCATCATTCATTCTTGCCAGAACGATGAACAGGGTTGCAACAAAACCGGGAAGTCGGGGAATTTTATAGATCTGGAAAAGTCGGGGAAATTCATAAAAATATCTAAAAATCAGGGAAAATTAAGTTACTTGAGTTATTATCTATAAATTAGCTTCTTATTTCTAGCCTTATTTGTAACAATAAATGATTTTAAAAAAACATTTATCAAGCATAGGTTTTTGATTAGAGCAATTAATTTCTTACGACTTGTTAAAAATAACGATTTGAAGCAATATTTTGGCAGTTTCTTTTGTTTAAATCTTTGCTAAAATATATATTATTTAGGTACGTATAATTATACTTTTTTTATATTATGCTGCAACATGTTATTTTGGTACTCATTCAAGCAGCACTATTAATTATTTATCGAACTGTTTTGAGCAAAGATCATAATAACCTTTACTGTTAATATAATTTAACTTGTGTTGCAAAGAGTGGTTTTAATGTTTCTTAGAATTCTTATGCGGTTTTAGAAACAAAGTATTTTGTAAAAATTTCCAGTATTTTTTACATATAAGAATTGCAAGATACTGTTTTAATAGATTTTTTAAAATTAAATTTCATAAAAATATATTTTTTCATATTAAATAACTTGTAAAAGTGTTTTTAATGTATATTGTGCACATACAGTGATTCTGAGTAGGGAGAAAGCCAGGTAACTAATATAATTAGTAGCCGTAAACCAGGGAAATGTTGTAAGTTTATCAGGGAAATTTTTTTCACAGTTTCTGTAGCCACCCCGATGACTTTCAAAGGAAATAGATTTAACACTGATATACAAGGTGACAATTATTGAGCTACATGAAATAAAATTTTCAAAAAATACAGAGTTCAAAAATGAAACGTAGGTTGAAATCTAGAAGTTGGTACACATTCTTAAATGGTGCCAAGTCGCCAATGCTATGCAAGTATTACTTGCATTAGTTTTGGCGATTTTGTGCCAGTGAAGTGCAGCGGTCAAGGTCTTGCTTTGGCGATTTGGCGGCGTTTTAAGAATGTGTACCAGCTTCTAGATTTCAACCGAAAAGTAACTACAGGTATTCGGATTTAGTTTATAACATGTTTGATACGTTTGCTTATGGCTATGATGTGGCGCACACGAAGAGCAAAATTGTGCAAAAAGTCGCTGAAGTGTTGAGACATCGACACTACCAGTTCTCGAACTTTTCAATCGCATTTTTGGTTGTTAAGACTTGGACCGGTTGTCTTCAGCTTGCACTCGGTCGCAAATTTTCTTCGCTCCGCAATCGGGCTGTTATTGCTCGAATAGTAGGCCTTGACGATCGATATACTTGAATTGTATCTCCGAGAGATACGAGGTTTAGGGATTTTTAGCAACAAAGGCTGTTATCCCCTAGTTCAAAAAAAATATTCATTTCAAAATTCGTTTCAATCTGCTTAAAAATTAAGTAAAATTGCCATCAGGAGATGGACTCGAAAAATTGCCGATCCAGTTCGGTGAAGACAAAAAAAAAAATGGCGTCCTCCTAGAAGAGCGGCCATATTCTTTTTCACGATCGATATACGCTCAGAAACGCTGTATTTCGACATTTTCAACGATAAGAGTGCGCATGCTCAAAAAAAAAATCCCAACATGCCTTGCATTCAACCGCCAAGTTTTAAGTGAATCTCGCCAACGGTTCAAAAGTTATCGAGTTTTTTTTTTTTTCATACAGTTCAATAATTTTCACCTTGTACATAATAATTTATTTATAACACTAAGATTATAGGACGGCAATAAGCGTCATTTGCATCTGCAATAACAAGCATTGGACGTCTATAGACGTCATTTACGTCAACGTATTTATTTTATTTACTGATTTTTTTAGAAACGCCAAGTTGAAATGCAACACTTAAACTGCAAAACTTCACTGGCAAAGTCATATGTCTAGCCTATAAGTCTTATATTTTGGCCAAGTCAATCCGTGTATTGTTTAGCAACAGATTCGGAAACCCTCCGCGCTTTTGCGCATGTGCCGGGCGGAGTTATTTTCATCTAAATAGGGGGAAAGTGAAGAATGGAATGGTGATGTTTACGTTTTCCTGAGCGTGATCTAACAAAGAACTCCGGAAATGCGCTCATATGACTCGTTGCCTGACACTCCTTTCGTTTGTAAAATCGTCCAAAAGTGGTAGTCTCGGTATCCGTTGCTGAACAGTAGGTAGATAAAAAACATTTTTATAGAATGTCACAAATTATTTCACTATTCCAAAACATCAGAACAATGCAATATTTTTAATACAAATCGATAATTATAGCCAGGGCCGGCCGGAGGAAAGTGCGACCGCACTAGGCCCCGCGCAGCTGACTGATTTGCAAATTAAAAATGCCTTCGTATTTTTTATTTTAATCCGAATATACATAAATACGGATTAAAATTTAAAAAAATAAGAAGTAGGAATATATCGTGTATGTGCACATTTCAAGTCTTCGGAAAGATATTTATGAAGCTATAGACCGTGGATTTTTTTTTGTCAGCGTCGAATTAAAACCAAGATGAATTAAGTCGAGAATCGCAGCTTCAAGAGCATCAGCAAAGAAATGGAAACGAAATATCGATATCAATGATTCTAGTATTTGGCCTGAAATTATAAATGATACATTTAGAACGGCTATCATACAAATTCGTGTGACATAAGTAAAAAAACTACTATTTTCCAGTTGCAAAAAATAGCAGAAGTTTTCTGAAATTATTTAAAAAAAATTAAAGAATGAGAAACATCAAAAAAGAAGACGGGATGGTTACTCTCCTCAAAACATAAAGATGCCATGTTGTGCCACTCTTTCAAATACCACCAAAAATAATTCATAAATCAAATAATCTAATTAATTACCATTTTAACGTATTTCTTAAGTCCTTAATATACCAATTTGTGCAGTGTTATAAATAGGAAAATGCAATAAATTATTATTTTGTTTTACGAAATTAATTTCAAAGCACCGCAAATCAACTTTGCACCAGGTCCCGCCTTTGTTCGGACCGACCCTGATTATAGCTATCTTATGTTATTTTTAACACCTTCACAAAAAAACATACTAGTGGCGTTGCTGCAGTTTTCGCGGCCATACACATATGTATATGTGACAGACATAAAATTTATTCCAGTTGATGTCAGATAATTTATTCCAGTTGATGTCAGATACATCTTGGGCTGTGGTGGACGTTTTTCGCAGGAGACCCTGGCAACAAAAGGGTTAAGCATTAAAATGAATTTTTTTCTCTATTCAGGGCATGGTGTGAGTTGATTTTTATGATGGCTACTATTAACAGCCAGATGGCTAGTATTTTTCCATCATTCTTATTAGCGTTTTCATGTTTGTGTTTGGTTTTCCTCTTTCTTTTAAAATACTGCTTTTTAGATGGACAGATCTCCCCTTTGTCTTTTGTTGGGAAATCTCGGGGCTAAGCGAAGCTATATTTGGCGTAATGCAAGCTTCTTACAGAAAAATTTCAAAATTATCTTGAATCCATTTCGAATAAAGTCCTTAGCCCTTGGAAAAATGGACTAGAATGGATTTCTTTTTTTTAATTCCCTCTCTGTTTTTTTTTGGGGGGGGGCTTTCTTTGAATGATATTGATTTCTATTGGAATGAACATGTAGACACAAGGCTAACCTTTTTTTAACCCAATCATAATTTAAAGCTGATTTTAATTTCTTAATTATATCATTTCCTTCTTTCACATAATTATAAGATTGGGCGCAAGTCATTTTAAAATTACAATGACAAAAAAAAATTTAGGGAAAATATTCCCTTCACATTTGCATTGTAGGCTGGAATGACAGATACATATTCGCATAGTTTTATTAGACACTAGCAGTGCGCGCACGGCGTTGCCCGTGGTATCAGGACTTCAAACAAAATGGAAAAAAAAAAAAAACCGCCCACAGTGACATGAAAAGTTCTGAAAACATAGATTTTCCCGCTTATTTTTCTTCGCTATAATGACATTTCACTGGAGAAAAACAATACAGAGTACGTTAATCGGAAACAATATTAAAAAATTGCAGCGTGAAAATGATTATTAGACAGCAAGTAAAATATGCGAGACATAAACACGTTAAGACACTGCCGAAAATAATAATCAAAGTCATTCAGTTGAAGGTTATGACGTATCCTGCGTTCTGCACCGTCAGCCAATGAAATTGCAACAATGTATGTTGGGAAGGCTTCGGAGAAAATTCCGCGGGAGTATGCTCGCTAGAGAAAAATATCTTTCAACTGGCCAGGAAACAATTTTAAAAAAAAACTGAAAAAGCTATTTTAACCGTTCTTGTTTTAAATCCGACAGAACCATTCCAGTTATAAGCTGAAAAAAATTTAAAATAATAGTGTTATTAGAACGTCGGATGCAGCAAATTTAAAAATAAAATTTCGATGGCAAAACGAACTATTTTTTAAAAATTTCTCAAAATTCAGTAAATGACTTGAAGCTCAAAACAAACTTCATTAGAACGAAAATTGTTTGTTCTATTCGATGGTGCATTGATTATTTTTCAGCGATCGTTAGAAAAGACACTACAGCCGTAAACGTGCCAAAAATGCCCCAAAACAACACTAAATAAAAAATTTTCTAGATTAAATTTTAAAATTCCGTCTTCGAGGTGCATTAAGTCACCATTAAGACTACCTGTGTGCCAAATTTCATGGCTGTAAGGGCGATAGATTCGTCTGGACATCGCGCACACACACAAACATTGCCGTTTATGAGTATCTATCGTATTAAAATTCGAAGGTAAACAAACGTATGTATGTCCGGCTATCTTCTCACGAACCGCTGAACGGAGAAGCACGCGGAAAGTACCAAAAGATGGGGAATAATCCAAGGAATCCATTTGGGCCATTTAAATTCCGAAATTACAATTAGTTAAAAAGATATCGATTAAAAACGTCAAAATGAATGAATTGACGTGCTGCCATCTATTGGCAGAATGGTGAATTCATTCACGGCGGATTCTTTTTTTTCCCTGCTATTATCTTTCGCATCCGGTGTTGCATTTTTTTTATTTATTTAACGGAAGTTGGTATTTCCTTTTGAGTGATCTTCTGTGTTTGGATTTATTAACAATTGAAAAAAAATCGTTTTCCTGCATTTTTCTTTCTTTTTTTTTGTCGTACGGTGTTTCGGAACATTTACGTTTGTTGGGGGGAAATATTTATTCCTTTTTATCCGTTTTTTTCATTATTATTCGTTTTATTTTTTCTTTTGCAAAACAAATATCATGCTAATCTGTTTTAATTTATAAGCATAAGAATTCTCGCGTTTTCATTCAAACCAAACTGCTTTAAGGTAGTGAAAAGGCTAGAACTGAAAGTTTTAATCCAACAAGAGAGGATTCCAAACAGATTTACGTTTGTTGGGGAAGCTTAGTGACAATGTTTGTAGAGAAGAAAACAGAGGCGGGCATATGAAAAAATGTGGATTCCGAGAAATGCTGGGTTATTAACTATAAGGTAATTAAAAGGTTGGATTTAAAAATTTTAATTAAACAATATAAGAATCAAAGGATTTTTTACGTTTTGGGAGAAACGTAACGTTTACGTTAGCGACAATATGTGTAAAAAAAATAAACCGGAGGCGGGCATATGAAAATTAGTAATAAAAATACTAGATTTGAAAGAATATTTACATTTGTTGAGGAAAGTAAGTGACAATATTTGTTGAAAAAAAATGGAGCCGGACATATGAAAATATGGATCCCAAGGCCTCACGTGATCTCACTTCTCTCCGCCCGGGAATATCCCATTATTCAAGATTGCCCGTGCAACGCCGGGCCATGCAGCTAGTACATTCTTCAAACCTGTCGACAGCAAAAGCACATTACCGGAAAACCCGTACCGCAAGCAAGATTTATTTTCCTGTGAACGAGTTCCATTTTGGGTAGATTTTTTTCGAGTACCCACACCAGAATGCGTTTGAGCAATACTTCTGTCGGAAACTGAAGAGGCAACCATACATCACAGATGAATGATGTCCAGCTATTCATGCATTCTTGTGTGTAAATCAATATAATCCGCATCGATTGGAATCATGTTATCGCAAAAAAACAGGAGATAGGGGAGGAAATCCCATCTGCTTGGAAAAAGGAGGGGAACCTGTCTTCTGTGTCGAGCTGTTGAGGTTCTACTACGTTTTTACTTTCTCGTATGCGAAGCATCAGTGGCGAATCCGGGGGGGGGGAGGCTATCGGGCTACACCTCCCCCCCCCAGAGCCAAGCCAAAATTCTTGATTTTATTTAAAATAATTACAACTGTTTTTTCTTAATTTCCCTCTTTTTAAAAAATGATAAAAACGTTTCTACATTACTTTCTGGCTATACAGACTCGAAAATTTTCCTACTTTTGTAGTCGTTCCCCATGTATTTGTAGTTTTGACGCGGTCGAAGATATTTTTGGCTAGTTATTTCATTGTATTTTTTATTAAATTATCGAAATAATTGTAGTGTTCTTTATGATTCTTATTGTCAGGTGAGGAAAGTCTATAAAGTTAAGCAGTTTTGGTTTATTTTAACCTTGAGGTTTGACATTCGTCACGACGATACAAAATTTTTATGCCCTCAGCCCCCCCAGACCTGAATCCTACATTCGCCACTTCGAAATATACAAAGAGAAAGTATTGTAATCGCCAAAAAATTCGAACTCGAGATTTTGACGAATCTCCGCGTTTTAGACCTCCCTGAGTCCGACACACTATTTTGGAATTATGTCTGTCTGTGAAAATAACTCAAAAACTATTAAAGCTATAGGAATGAAATTTGGTATGTGATCTTTACACATTATTGTAGGTTTGTGTCAAATTTTGGACAAAATCCGTCCACGGAAAGTCTGTCTGTCCGCGGTCATGTGAACACTAAAACTCAAAAACTTGAATAGCTAGATGGATAAAATTCGGTACGCAGTTTTATCATCATGATTGTAGGTCCGTATCAAATTTTGGACCAAATCCGTCGAAGGGTTGATGGTCTGTTGTACTGTATAATCGCATACTTGTAAAAATTATATCTCCTAAACCCTTTGGCTTAGCAACGGTCATACCATTTTTTATTTATCTAACATTAATTATAGATCTGTGCCCAATTTTCGTTTCAATCGGTTGAAAAAAAGGCGTTCGAATTTCATATTCAATTTTTCTAATCAGATTCTCCATACGCATGCGTACTGGTAGCAATCTCTGTGTGCGCGGAAGGATTATGTCATTTTGTCCTTTAGCCAACAAGAGTGGAAGTGTGTGATAGATGCGTTTTGTTCGATACGCGTCTCTTTGAATTTGATTCTTCACCTAAATATTTTACAATCTCTATAATCTATAATGAAAAACCTTCTGATAGTCATTGGATTCTGGGTTACAGTAGGTTCGAATTTTTTTATACACGCAAAGAGAGGGGAAACAGCACCATTTTGGAGAAGTATACGAGAAAGTTTAGGGGAGACCACTCCTGCTGGTTATTATTCTTAAAATCATTATGTGAAGAACCAGCGAGAGTGGCCTCCCCTAAACTTTCTCGTATACTTTTCAAACATTTGTCATTTCCCTTCCCCCTGCGTTGATAAAAAGTTCGAACCAACTGTAACCCAGAATGCAATGACTATCAGAAGGTTTTTCATTGTTGATTATAGTGATAGTAAAATATTGAGGTGAAGAATCATATTCAAAAAGATACGTATGTATTAAAAATTAAAAAAGTAAATTAATCGCAATATTTATTTTTTTATCAAACTCGAGCAATGCAAGTTCCGCGTGTGGAGAAGAAAACAGAATAGATTGCGCATGCGCAGAAATTGCTTCCTTACAAAATCTCGCCGCCAGAATTGGTTTTTGGCAAACTGCCAAGTTTTCGGAGTATCCCTTCTTTGCACAGGCATTTACGCGTGCGCATGGAGCTGAACAAGTATGCTATTATACAGACCGACAGACAGTCAGCCCGTTGACGGATTTGGCCCAAAATTTTATACGGACCTACATTCATGATGATAAAACTTTGTACCAAATTTTATCTATCTGGCTATTCAAGTTTTTGAGTTATAGTGTTCGCATGACCGCGAACAGACAAACTTCCCGTAGACGGATTCTGTCCAAAATTTGATAGAAACCTACAAATTATGTGTAAAGATCACAAACCAAATTTTATCTCCGTATCTGTAATAGTTTTCAGGTTATCGTGTTCACAGACACACACAGACAGACATGATTCCCAAATTGTGTTTTTCGGACTCAGGGAGGTCTAAAACGTGGAGATTCGTCAAAATCTCGAGTTCGAATTTTTTGACGATTCCAATACTTTCTCTTTGTATACTTCGTATACGAGAAAGTAAAAAGGAAACAACAGCGATCAGCACAATGCAAAATAAATTTTTGTGCGATTTTGCCCTTGTTACTTTCTCGTATACGAAGTATACAAGGAGAAAGTATTAGAATCGTCAAAAAATTCGAACTCGAGATTTTGACGGATCTCCACGTTTTAGACCTCCCCGAGTCCGAAAAACACAATTTGGGAATCATGTCTGTCTGTGAACACGATAACTCGAAAACTATTTGAGCTAAGGGGATGAAATTTGGTATGTGGTCTTTAAACATAATTTGTAGGTTTCTATCAAATTTTGGAGAAAATCCGTCAACGGAAAGTTTGTCTGTTTGTATGTTCGCGGTCATGCGAACGCTATAATTCCAAAACTTGAATAGCTGGATGGATAAAATTTCGTACACAGTTTTATCGTCATGAATGTAGGTCCGTATAAAATTTTGGGCCAAATCCGTCAAAAGGTTGACTGTCCGTTGGTCTGTATAATCGCATCTCCAACGAATACGGCATCTCCACGCGCATGCGTACTGGACGCAATCTTCTGTGCACGATATTTATTGACTCCTGCTTGGCGTTTTTTTCATACGATTCTCCATGCGCATACGTACTGGTAGCAATCTGTGCACGCGGAAGGATTATGTGACTTGTCCTTGAGCCAGCAAGAGTAGAAATCGGTCGGTATGCATTTAATCGGAACGCATCTCTTTGAATTTGATTCTTTACCTAAATATTTTCTGATAGTCATTGGATCCTGGGTTACAGTAGGTTCGAATTTTTTTTATCCACGCGGGGGGAGGGGAAACAGCATCTTTTGGTGGAAGTATACAAGAAAGTTTAGGGGAGAACACTCCTGCTGGTTTTTAGAATGAAGATTTAAAAAGTCTAAATACTGTGTACAAATAGAGAAACTGCGCGCGTATTCGCTTGCACCAGTCGGCTTTGATTTCGCCAAAATAGGAGTATGATGGAGGACGAGGTAAGGATAGCTGTTATTGCATAAAAACCGGTTTTCGGTTAAACCGTTTTTTTCACCTCCGGTTTAACCTGGCAGTTAAAACCGCTCAAAATATCCGCGTTTTGAAAAACCCTGTTTTCGGTTTCTGAAAAAAAAAATAAAAACGTTTGTGGGCAGAAGTTTTTATTAATAATAATATACAATAATTATTTAATGTAATAAGTAATGATTATAAATAAGTAATTAATATAATATGTAATAATAATAAATAAGTATTATAGACAAAAAAATTTATTAATATTGTTTTCACAAGAAATTAATTCATTGGCCGATATTTATCATCTAATCTGCTGATAGGGACTCTTTTAGCAATGTGTTGATCCGTGAGTCGACACCTCTCATCGGAACCAACATCATTCAACGCAGATACTAATCTTTCGGACGCCACAGAACTTCCGACTAAAGATAAATAACTTTTGACTACAATAAACTGACTCCGTTTGCAGACAAAATTTTTATTGACATTCTTTTTGCAGGAAATCAATCCATTGGCCAATATTTATCTGTTCATAAAGACTTTCCGTAATCCGCCAACCAACAGACACCTCGAGGAAGCGGTTGTCGGTGACTGGCCTAAGATGATGAAATTCAGAGCTTTATAACTTGGTAAATTTTAGTCTGGTCGAAACTAAAATCGAACCTATCTTCCGACCCGGCTTTTTTTCCGGTTTTTGGATTTAAAAAAAATAACCGGTTTAAACCGATGCAAAACAAATAACCGAAAAAGCCGGTTAAGCGAAAAAAAAAACCGGTTTTCGGTTTAAACCGACAGGTTTTTCCCATCCCTAGAAGGAGGTGCTTACTTTTTAATAAACAATATATAGAAACTCCACTATAGCCCAAGAAAATTTTTTAAACCACCGACGGTACATATAATGAATAAAAAAAAATTATGAAATAAAACATCCTGTATATTATTTCTGTTGCCAGTGTGAGGTCCTGAAAAGCATCCGCAAATTTTCCCACGGATAAAGTGACCGGGCCTCCCAAGTCGCTAGCAGGGAGCGGCCGAAGAAAGGAGCCGACAAAGCCCTTCCCAGATTGCGTCATCCCGGAGGGTCTTCGTTTGAAATTCACCGCCATTTGACCTCGAGTGGACACACACGGAGCCGGAAAATGCATTGCGTACGCCTAGAGCCAATGCGATTGAGGAGTTAAAGACAGAGTTTTGTCATTGGGAGAAGGGGTCCCTTCTTCAACAAATGAAGAGCTGAACTTGTGACCCCGCCTAAAAAGGGCAGGTCCCAAGGAGGGTTTTTAAGCTGGAACCAGAGAGGAATTGAGAGGATGATCGAGAGATCAAGAGAGGGTTCGTTTGGAGAACCGGAGAATTAAATTCTCGTGACGGAGAATTTGGGAAAGCAGTTCTCAGGCTGAGAAGCTGCTGTACCGGGCCTTGCCCCGTTAACCTAAGCCAACTTTTGGCTGTTTATCGCTCATCTCGAGTGGGAAGTTCTTAGGAGCTCTGATTGAATTGGACGTGCCTTACGTCGCTACGAATTAACTTCTTGAATTTTGAAATAACCCGTGAGTGGTTATCTGTTAGAAATCTGAGCGGATTCACCCCTCAGATCATTATTCCGGACTTCGGACATATACTCGCCTAGAGTAGAACTTTTGCATTACCTCGAGTGAACTCGTGAAAATCTGCGAACTGTATCCAGATTGATTTTTGACTTGTCTTATGCTATCTCGTCCTGAGTAAGCGGAGTTGTTTGAATTGATATTAATTTGTATATTTTGTAAAAATTCAATTAATCAAGAATTTTCATTAAAATATTAATATCTTAATATGGCTGTGTCGTCTGGTGAGTCCTTCATAGCTTAGTATCGCTACCCTACACCAGCATTCCTTTTTCTCGACTAACTACAAGATTCGTGCCCGTCTAAGACGGGTTTTTAGCAGTCCAAACATATCTCGTATCCCATTTTCACAGATTTACTAACGGAAGTTACAGTAGAAAATCTCATTTACATTGGCAGAGTGCTTAAGAAATTTTTAAAAAAGCATGACAAGCAGAACTGATGAATCAATTAACACTAGCATTCATTAAATAATAACCTTACTTTTAACAATTACTTTCGTTTCGACCGAGTAAGAGTATGGCAAAATCCACTAACAGAAAGAAAAACGCATTGCCAAATGCAAAATAAATAAATACTGAAAGAAAATAATAAAAAAGAAATAAAACTGTTAACGCGACTTATATGTAAAAAACGCCATGAATCGATTGCCACGAACTTTCGTTTTCATAAATAACTTTACCGAGGCAAAAAGAAATGAAACAGATGAAGTCATTTTATTGAATTTTCTCCCAATCCAGCATGAATAAATAAATAAAAAAACTGCGAGGTCTCTGACGTCATAACAGAAATCGGATTTGCGCGTTCATTAATGGCGAAGAGCAAAGGGGCGTGTTTATGTATAGGCGTAGACAGATCGTCTGAGTTTGTTTGGCACGTAGCCAAACCAAACCACGTGACATCGTTACAGGAGGTGATAACCGCCAAGTAAACCGGAGGTGAAAAACCCTGAATAACCGACAACCTGTTATTTTCGCAGTAACCGCCATCCTTAATCTATACAAAGAGGTATTGTGGATACGTTCGCATCAATTAACTATCTTTTCTATTTTGTTTATACGTCACCGTTAAAGTGTAAAATTAGGTTATTCTGTAGAATAACTGATCTAGTCAGTTAAAGTGTAAAATAGTTGAATTATTTCATACTTTACCTAGTTATTCTATGAAATAACTATGTATTCTGTAGAATAACTAATGATAGACCGTTAAAGTGTAAAATAGTTGAATTATTTCATACTTTACCTAATTATTCTATGAAATAATTAGGTATTCTATAGAATAACTAATGATAGACCGTTAAAGTGTAAAATAAACAATCTGACATTAAAACAAGTCCGTTTTTTTTATAAATTACACACTGATTGCAAATCAGCCATAACCGGTACAAAATTAAAACCACTATAATACCGTCACAAAACAGTAATGTCGCTTTCTTGCCATATTAGTCTTAGATTTGCAGGAATACGTATTGGAAGGAAGTCAATGACACTCTAACTTGGCGACCGTTTAGGAACTTGGCGACAAAATAAAGGTTCCAGAATATACAGGAATGCCTCGGTATCTCTATTAGGAACGAAGTAATGGACAAATTCCACTATAAACGCAGATTCCTTACATTCAATGAGCTAGCGAAGCTACTAGGTTCCGGCTCCCGCTACTAGAGAAGCTGTATGATGTTTCTTAAAAATAAAAAAAATCTTTTGCCCATTTCAGATCCTGAAAATACAAATAACCAATTTGACTAACAAACGGGCTGAATCATGTCGGCTATTTTACACTTTAACGATGTGTGGACTGTTATTCTATAGAATAACTAGGTATTCTATAGAATAACGGATTTCATACTTTAACGGTAACATATACACTTTGCTGAATATTTCATTTCAACAACCCAGCTAAAGACTAAATCTTTGAGGGGGGAGGTTGAATATGCGAAAATTTCGCACAGGCTTACTGGATTATGAACGATAAGAGAAACTGAAGTTAGCATAAATGTTGGTGTGTTTTTACATAATGGTTTTAAGTAAAATAATTTTTATATTATAACTCCTTTGTGAAAACAATAAAAAACATGGGGGGAAATTGCGTATTTTCTCAATTTTTATGCGCGCTGAGGTACCACAACTTTATTTAACGTTTTTGAGAACGAAATCTTACTACAGATATCACGCAAGATTTCACCATACCTTCCATCTGGAGAATGTCTCATTTTAGGTGGGTGTCATAATTTCCGAAGCGCGTGTTTGCGGTTCGCTACTACCACTTGGTGCTTCCTTCGTAGACCGCCAAGGTCAAACGCCAACCATACTAACTTAAGTAAAATAAGCGAAACGCTCGCCAACACACAGTCGCGATGTGCATTTTGAACCAAATATGAAATTTGAACACCTGTTTGACGGATTTGGCCCACAATTTTATACGGACCTACACTCATGACGATAAAACTGTGTACCAAATTTTATCCATCTAGCTATTCAAGTTTTTGAGTTATAGTGTTCACATGACTGTGGGCATACAGGCAGACAGACTTCCCTTTGACGGATTTTGTCCAAAATTTGATAGAAACCGAAACCTACAAATTATGTGTCAAGATCACATACCAAATTTCATCCCCGTATCTCTATTAGTTTTCGAGTTATCGTCTTCACAGACAGACATGATTCTAAAATTGTGATTTTCTTACTCAGGGAGGTCTAAAACGTGAAGATTCGTCAAAGTCTCGAGTTCGAGTTTTTTGACGATTACAATACTTTCCCTTCGTATACGAGAAAGTAAAAAAAAGTGAACCAATACTAAATTGATAAATTTGTCTATCTTGATGAGAAATCTTCGATATATGATGTTCCGGGTCTTCCCGTATATTTTAAACTGAGTTTTGTGCGCTTAAATTAAAGCATTAAATCGATTTAAGTAGAAAATTCATTTCCATCTTATTAAGTCCAGACTCTTGAATCGTGTTGAAGTTCTCATTTAACATAAAGTTCTTAAGGGGCCGTTCAAATATTACGTAAGCATGTTTTTGGTATTTTTTGACCCCCTCCCCCCTTGTCAGCAAAAATAAGCAAATCGCAAACCCCCCTCTTATAATTACGTAAGCA
>BGPR01003166.1:136642-146786 GCA_013235015.1 Araneus ventricosus | reverse complement strand
AAGATTGTTTGCCTTTGAGATAACTAGGTTTAGACTCCGACGGCTGAAAGAGATAAGTTCGTCGCGGTTCCCACTGAAGACTTCGCAACACACTTACAGCTTTTGATTTGCGTGGTATATTGACATGTCAAGTCAATTGAAACCATGAAACTCGAATCTATATTTTACTTCGAAAATAGAGATGTAATAACTTGAACAAGCCTTTAGAGAAACAGTATTATGAATCTTTTTTAATAATGACTTATAGCCTTTGATTTGCGTGGTATATTGAATACTCGAAATGAAATGTAAATTGAAATCTTGGGGCTTTAATCCTTATTTCACTTCGAAAAAAGATATGCAATAAACTTAACAAAACTTTAAAGAAACAATACTATGAATCTTTTTAATTAAAAAAAACACGGACTTTTTACTTTTGTGCTGCTTCGCGCTTATGCCAACACAAAAGTATTCTGTATGAGGCCTTATTTTATAGCATCATTGCCCCAGTAATGTTTACATTCTTGCAATTAAAGTCTTACGTCAGAAAAACACTTTGTCAAGCTTCAAGGAATATAGCCAGGGCGCATACAATCTTCATTCTATAACTTTCGAAAGGGAAAGAATTCTTCTATTTAGCAGGATCATCATCTATATCAACACTGCTTAGTTGTTATTATTATTATGTAAATGATATATTATAAATAAACATATGATACAAGTTATTTAATAAATAAAATTGCTAATTTAAAGGCATTAACGTCTTTTTGTTTTCGATATTGAAAAATTCAAATGTGTGTCAAAACCACAACAACGAAATGGTAAAGTATGTAAGTAGTATAGATTGTCATCTTCTGGACCATTTTTCAAAAACATGTCATTTTCTGGACCATATCGCGTTTGTTTCTCACATCGCAATCGAAGCGTCTAATGCCCACATCTCGTTTGTTGCGATCAAAGCGACTGCTGCTCACATCGCATATGTCTCTCACCTTGCAATCGAAGCTTCTGCTTCTCACATCGAAACAGATGCGTCGACAGCGTTTGTTTTGACAGTGCTTAGTTTGAAAACACTCAATGATTCTGATTATCCCCATACTCATTTTATCGCACATTTTTAACTCACACCATATAACTTCTCATTTTACCACACCATTTACTCACACCATATAACTTTCTTTGGAACCTCTGTATTGGTATCATTTTTGTTTACATTAAATGAGAAAACAACGTTTCATATAACTTAAAATAATAAATCCTGTTTTAATAAATGTTAATATCCTGATAAAATAATATCCATAAGTTCTTCCCTTTTCATTTCTGGTCAGTGAAGGGCTGAATTATTTAATTCTGGTTTATATAATGATCAGTTTATATTTTTCTTGGGTTCTGGGAGTTTTCTTTTTAAAAAAAACCAGAAATGTATTTTCTAAAGTTAAAATTCCATACATGATTAAATATGTTTAAACCTCTTATGAAAGTTATCTAATTTTAATTCTGAATTTCTCATACTTAGTTTAGAAAATGTAATAATATATGTAAAGAAGCTACAAAAATGAGTAAAAAGAAACTTGTTGTTTAATTTATTTACTGATAAAAAAACTGAATCTATCTAATCATTTAGATATTATCTCAGAAATAAAGTTTCTACAATGAAAGGAAAAAATATATTTATTGAACAAACATAAATACAAATTATTTAACAAAATTCATTAACAGTTTTCTTGATATAAATTTCATTTACAGTTTTCCTCAGCAGTACTATCATTGGTTGACAGAGAATAGTGTCCATATGAGATGCATTGAATGCCATCTTCTAAAACCTATTTTTTATCGTAAAAAGAACACAGAGATTTCTTATTCACATCAATAGTGCTGATTTCATGATTTCGGCTTAAAATCTAATGCTGACAATAGCTCTCATTTGACACAGTTTTTAAAATATTTACATACATTTCATGATTAATTTTTTTAACTTCAGATATTTTTATTCCCTTAGCTGTCTTTTTGCAATTATCACCGAATGTGTATGAATACATTTTTGGTTTTAAACTACAACACTCTTTAATTGGTATCCCTTCTGTTTCATCTTTAAAGAAAACTAATTTATTTTCATAATTTATTGTGTAGAATATGATTTTTATCATAGTTAGAAAAATCAAAAATTGGAGGTAATTTGTTCACCATATCATCATAAAAGTCATCAACTTAATTTCTAATGTGAAGGAATCTGTATCCATATACGCATGTCAAATTAAAATTTTTACCATAATTTTCTTTCAATATTTCATAATATAATTTATACATATACACTATACTCTCCTTTATCCGTGCGCGGATTATCCGTGCTCATTCCGGACTCACAAAAAAATTTAAAGAGAAACATTTTCACGCTTATCATGCATATAAAATCGAAGTTGATTTACGATCAAGAGATTCATTCCGAGAAACTAGTGAGCCGTGACGGCGGAGGCTAAAGAATATATTTTTTTCTTCCTCCACGTGCGATCTCTACCAGTTCAACCCTTAATTTTCCGAGAAATGAATCATCCACTTCCTATTAGCCCATTCTAGTACGAACACGCTTCGCCCTGACACGTCATTCTTTAACTTCTTCGTCTTCTTTCACTTTCGCACGTGTTCCTTTAGTTTTTGCGTCTTGCTCATCGTCAGTTAGCAGCGTGAATTTTTTTAATGGTAAAAATGAGTGGTGTGAAACGAAAAAGAAACGTTTTAAATGTTTAACAAAAATTAGAAATCCTTCAAAAACTTGATAATGGAGAATCAGCTAGTACTGATGCAGGAGATGTACTAAATGAGGGAAATACAATTTATCATTCTGCTGCTCTACAATCTGTGCAAACTTTGTTACATTATATGGGGCAAAGAGGATTTGATTACGGTGACATTACTGCGGTTCGTAAAATATGTGTCGATATACGACAAGAGATGAACAAACAGCAGAAATAAAAACGCATTACAGATTTTTTAAAGCAGTAAATGTTAAAAGGAAAATTCCTAGTTTGATGTTATACAGCATGTAAATGTAAATAATTTTTATATTTTTGTACTGATGTTGATTTTTTCTTTAATAAAAAGAAGTTTTCGGGTTATCCGTGTTTTTCCATTGTCCGTGCGATCCCTCCCGGTGATTAACCCAGATAATCGGGAGTGCACTGTAAAATTTAGATAGTTCTAAAACAGTATAACTTACGTAAATTGGTTTATTTAAGTGTAAATTCGTCCTTCTTTTCTGGAAAAGAACACAATTTTCATTTATTATAGAAAAATATTGTAAAAAAGAGCTAAATAACTGGTTAATGCATTCTCGTTCAGATACAGCGATTTGTTTTCTTACATTTAATCATTAATTTAAAAATTTTTTATCAAATTCATTTTCAAGTTGTTTTCTTTTTATTGTATTAAATTCTACGTACGATTTTAACCAATGTCTTTGTTTGAACGGTATTTCTCGGTGAATCTTTTTCAGTTTTAACCCTTGCTTTATATAAAATTGTAAGTTTAGATAATGAGCTACATAATGCTGTTTTTTAAATAAATTTGGTGTTAGTTTTTTTTAGTTTTATAATTAAATTTTAAATTATTCTTTTCTAATGCTTGTTTTTGATATGGAGATAAATATTCATAAGATAAATTTAAGTGTTCAACGGCTAAAGGCAAATCATTATGAAAGTCATGTAAATGGTTTGGTTATTCTAAATCGATTTCAAGAATATAACCAGTTTAAGAGTCAGATGAAATATTCATTATATAGAGTTGAAATATCTCTTCAAATGTTTAGCCACTTAAATTCCGAATATGGTAAATTAGCAGTCATGGAAAAAACCATATAAATCATTTACATCTACAGGACACAATAAATTTACGAGGTCTCTATTATACGTTTCAGGCACATAAGGATTGAATATCGTTTACCAATAATACAGATTCCTCCTCTAATTCCTCTTTCAAGCATTAAGTACATATCTACGTCTGTTAAAAGTTCAAGTTGCACAACTGTCATTTTTACTTTCTCGTGTACGAAGTATACAAGGAGAAAGTATTGTAATCGTCAAAAAATTCGAACTCGAGATTTTGACGAATCTCCACGTTTTAGATCTCCCTGAGTCCGAAAAACACAATTTTGGAATTATGTCTGTGTGTCTGTCTGTCTCTGAACACGATAACTCGAAAACTATTAGAGCTACGGGGATGAAATTTGGTATGTGGTCTTTAAACATAATTTGTAGGTTTCTATCAAATTCTGGACAAAATCCGTCAACGGGAAGTCTCACTGTCCGTCTGTCCGCGTTCATGTGAACACTATAACTCAAAAACTTGAACAGCTAGATGGATAAACTTTGGTACACAGTTTTATCATCAGGAATGTAGGTCCGTATCAAATTTCGGGCCAAATCCGTCAAAGAGTTAACGGTCTGTCGGTCTGTATAATCGCATACTTCTAGACATTATAACTCGTAAACCCTACGGCTTTGATAATTAAAAATTGGTATGAGGCCTGCTAACATTAATTGTAGATACGTGCCCAATTTTCGTTTCAATCGGTCGAAACAAAGGTGTTCAAATCGCCTATTTGTCTTTTCTCATCACACAATGACGCGAGGTCGTTGTTGCATAATTGCGCGATTCACTTGCGCTAATCCTTTCGGCTTCTACTCACGCCTTTCGTCTCCAAGCTTTTTTCTTCCACTGTATTAGGGACATTTGTTCGTTTTACTGCCTTTTAGCTTATTTTTTCTAAACATCTGTTAGGAGTATACGCGAAAGTTTAGGGGAGACCACTCCCGCTGGTTAGACCTGCACTCCATGTTAAATCTGTTGCTGATATGAATTGTAAAGCTTCTAAATGATACATAAGAAGTGTTATGTCTCTAAAGTCATTGAATACATCTGCAAGCAGTAAACAGTCCACAAATAAATACAGTTCAAGATAAGTGATTTCCTGTTTGAACATGCTTTTCTTGCTCCTGAAGGCTCATTGTAGTTAAAAACAGCTTTTTATTGATACATTACCATTGTGCTTAACTGATCAAAAGCAATATATCTTTATTCGATTGTATAAAGAATTTCAAATCACTAAAATATATTATTAAAACAAGATTAATTGTTTTACTTATATGAAAAGTTATTTTCTCATTTAATATAAACAAAAATGATACTTATACAGAGGTTCCGAAGAAAGTTATATGGTGTGGGTAAATGGTGTGGTAAACTGAGAAGTTATATGGTGCGAGTTAAAAATGTGCGATAAAATGAGTATGGGGATAATCAGAATTATTGAGCGTTGTCAAACTAAGCAGTGTCGAAACAAACGCTGTCGACGCATCTGTTTCGATGTGAGAAACAAACGCGATATGGTCCAGAAAATGACATGTTTTTGAGAAATGGTCCAGAAGATGACAACCTATACAACTCATGTATTCACTATTTCGTGGAAGATTTTATAATTAGCACATTGTCTGTGGGAAAGAAACCACCTACCGTTTCTTAATCGAAAACTGCCGATACTTCATTTTCTTTATCTCATCACTTTCACATACGTAGTTAGCGCAAGAGTTCGGATAACTTAGTTCTGAAATTTTAAGTCATACTAAAAATGATTAGAACAGAAACAAAGAAAATTTTCCAGCTCTACAAAATTTCGTTCACTTTTGTGTTAGTATTTGTCTGAACGAGTTATAGTGAAATTCAAACTCCGAGTAAATGAATGTTCTCCACATTTGTTCACACCTGTTAAGCAAAAATTCGAATATCATGTCAGTCGAGGGTTAAGTATATTTTCTGGTTCAAATTTTCGACTAGATTTCGTTAACCCCTTAAGCGTCGCATTTTTTTTTTTTTTTTTTTTTGGTATCTACTAAGATGACCCCTCCTGCATTGGAAAGGGGCTGCCGTTTCTCATTGATCTAAGAAGGCATAGAATACTCTAAGCCTTTATGGGTCTTACGTACTTTTGTGTCAAGTTATAAAGCTAATTAATGATTAAATTTTAGTTTATAAGCCTAAAATTGCGATAATTCGATGCACGTCAATATGACGGAAGTGAAACTTAAGGGTAGGGATGGGGGGAAAAAGCCTACCCTTTTTTTTGTTGTTTGTTTCGGTTAACCTGTTTTTTCGGTTTTTTTTTTTTTTTTTGCCCCGGTTTAAACCTTTTATTTTTTTAAATCGAAAAACCGGGGGGAGAAACCGGGCTCGATAAAATAGATAGGCCCGATTTTAGGTTCGACTAAACTAAAATTTACCAAGTTATAAAGCTTTGAATTTCATCACCTTAGGCCAACCACCGACAACCGCTTCCTCGAGGCGTCTGTTGGTTGGCGGATGACTGAAAGAGTCTTTATGAACAGATAAATATTAGCCAATGGATTGATTGCCTGCAGAAACAATACTAATAACAAATTTTGTCTGCAAACGGCGTCTGTTTTTTGTAGCCAAAAAATATTTATTTTTAGTAGGAAGTTTTGTGGCGTCCGAAAGATTAGTATCTACGTTGAGTGACGTTTCCGATGAGATTCCGTGTCGACTCACGGATAAACACATTGCTGAAAGAGTCTTTAAGAGCAGATTAGATGATAAATATTGGCCTATGAATTAATTTCTTATGGAAACAATGTTAATAAAAAATTTTGTCTATAATACTTACTTATTGCAATAATTACTCATTTATTATTATTACATATTGTATTAATTACTTATTTATAATCATTACTTATTGCAATAATTACTCATTTATTATTACATATTGTATTAATTACTTATTTATAATCATTACTTATTACATTAATTAATTATTGTATTAATACTTACTTATTATATATTAATGTTAATAAAAAATTCTGTCCACAATCGTTGCTTTAAAAAAAAAACGAATTCTTTCAAAAACCGGTTAAATGATTAAAAAGTCTAATAGATTTCAATAGTCTTTCATTAGAATACATCAGTGCAAGTTTTATTTAAGCTACAACTTTGAACTGAAGAACAGTAAAACTTCGATTAATTGTCGCCGTCTGGACAAGGCCTGTGACGGATAATAGATGTCTAATACAGTAACATGATTTCACAGCCCGCTTGGAACGAAAATGGAAATAAAATTCTTTGAAAGTGAATAATACATACATGTTGTATTTAACTTTACAAGAATGATCTATATAAACTTCAAAACAAGAGTAGTCATCTACAGAAATATATTGTAACTAGAAAATCACCCGTCATGGTATGACGGGTGCAAATTGCCTCCTCATTCGAGAGATTTCCCGTCAAATTTGACGTGTTTAAATAGATATATATATGTGAGAGAAAAGTTTAATATTCATTGAAAACAAATAAAACAAATGCATTATGGCAAATTTTTTAATTTACATATTTCTTTATTCAAAAAACCTCTTGGTAAACAACATTCAGTGCGAAGTAATTTTCGTTGTTTAACAATTTTCCTTGTACTTCAGATGTCTTTGCATAAATTTTAACGTTGACAAAAAATATTATCAAATTATATCATCAAGATTAATATTATCAAAAATTACGATCAATTTTTTAGTAGTATGATTACAACAAACAAAATGAAATATATTATTTAGAATTTTTCAATGATATATTAAACATATTTCTTTCCTTTAAATACGAATATTTTATTTATTTCCCTACCAAACGTAAGATGTATCTTACATTACAAAACAAGCATAAAGAAATGTATTGTTTTTACTTTTCTTACTGTGTTTTGGCTCAGTAGTGAGATTCAAAGCCCGCAGCAATGACTTTGATTGGCCGACGTGAAACGTGCACATATCGCGTGATAATATTCAAATGTATGTATATTCGGATTAAAATAAAAATTATAAGGCATTGTTAATTTGCAAAATCAGTCACCTGCGCTAGGCCTAGTGTGGTCGCACCGCCCTCCGGCCGGCCCACGTTAGAAGAACAGGGAAGTGCGCGTTTCTTGTGGGTGAAAGGACTTCCTGCAAAGGAGGAATTCATAAGGAAATGCTTTCTGTTTACCGAGGGAATTTTTTGTCCCTTCAAGCGGTCCACTGTACTGTTGTATAGAAACTTCGCGATGCAATTCGAAGAAAACGTCTAGGCCTATTGACTCGAAGAATTTTAATTCATCACGACAATACCAGGCCTCATACAGCTCGATTAACCCGAGGAGAAAACTGACAAATTTCGAAGGAAACTTCTTCAACATCCGCCTTACAGCCCAGAATTAACTGCGAGTTTTATCACTTGTTTGATCCGCTTAAATTTCAGACGTTTCGCTCGGAAGCGACCCGAGGTAGATTTCCCACCCGGGCAAGGCAACAATATGGCTTCCCCCACCCCCACGTATTTTTTTAGATTTTATAATGCCCGTATTCTAAATATCAAATAAAATTTAACTTAGAAATATGCATGTTTCACTTGTAAATATGACTTACTAGTTACTATTATAGTGAGAATTTTTAAACTTCGGATATATTAAAGATTATGTATTAGATATATTAGAAGTCATTGAAGAAAAAGAAAGAGCAAAAATAATATATTCAATATATTTATTTAAAAAATATATGATTTTATTTCTCCAATTTATTAAACCATTTTTACTTTCTCGTATACGAAGTATACAAAGAGAAAATATTGTAATCGTCAAAAAATTTCGAACTCGAAATTTGCACGGATCTCCACGTTTTAGACCTCCGAAAAACACAATTTTGGAATTATGTCTGTCTGTGTGTCTCAGAACACCATAACTCGAAAACTATTAGAGCTACGGGGATGAAATTTGGTATATGTTCTTTGCACACAATTTGTAGGTTTCTATCAAATTTTCAACAAAATCCGTCAACGTTGTCCGTTTGTATGTCCGCCGTCATGTGAACACTATAACTCAAAAACTTGAATAGCTACATGGATAAAATTTAGTACACAGTTTTATCGTCATGAATGTAGGTCCAAATAGAATTTTGAGCCAAATCCGCCAAAGGGTTGACTGTCTGTCTTTCTGTATAATTTACTTTTGAAACGAATCCGTTATCTCCACGCTCATGCGTACTGGAAGCAATCTTCAGTGCACACGAAAGCTATGGAGCGAATTACGTCAGTTTGTCCTTGAGCCGGCAAGTGCGGAAAATCGGTACGTATCTCTTTGAACTTGATTCTTTACCTAGATATTTTTCAATCACTATAATGAACCAGTGGGAATAGCCTCCCCTAAACTTTCTCGTATACTTCTCAAAAATTTGTCATTTCCCCTCCCCCTGCGTAGATAAAAAAAATCGAACCTACTGTAACCCAGAATGCAACGAATATCAAAAGGTTTTTCATTGTAGTTATAGTGATTGTAAAATATTTAGGTGAAGAATCATATTCAAAGAGATGTGTATGTATTAAAACTTAGCAATATTTATTTTCTATCACACTCTAGCAAGCTTCGCTAATGCGAGAGCATGAGCGAGCGAAAACAAAACAGAAGATAAAACGAATCACAAACTCCGTCTCAAAGACAAAGTGAGGTAATCCACCAGCTTGCTACTAGTACGCATGCGCATGGAGATTAGTTTTGAAACGATTGCTTAACAAGTAAGCGATTATACAGACCGACAGACAGTCAACCCGTTGACGGATTTGACCCAAAATTTTATATGGACCTCACATACATTCATGACGATAAAACTGTGTACCAAATTTTATCCATCTAGCTATTCAAGTTTTTGAGTTATAGTGTTCACATGACAGCGGACAGACAGACTTCCCGTAGGCAAATTTTGTCCAAAATTTGATAGAAACCTACAAATTATGTTTAAAGACCACATACCAAATTTCATCCCCGTAGCTCTAATAGTTTTCGAGTTATCGTGTTCGCAGATAGACAGACATAATTCCAAAGTTGTGTTTTTCGGACTCAGGGAGGTCTAAAGCGTGGAGATTAGTCAAGATCTCGAGTTCGATTTTTTTGACGATTACAATACTTTCTCTTTGTATACTTCGTATACGAGAAAGTAAAAACCTTCCGATAGTCACTGGATTCTGGGTAACAGTAGGTTCGAATTTTTTTAGCCACGCAGGGGAAGGGGAAACGGCATCTTTTTGGGGAAGTATATGAGAAAGTTTAGGGCAACACTCCCGCTGGTTCTCGTTCAGTTGGCTCCGTGGCAGCAGAGCT
>BGPR01003166.1:119118-136033 GCA_013235015.1 Araneus ventricosus | reverse complement strand
CAGACTTGGGACCAATGGTTCGACAGGGGGGCAGGATCTACCTGACAGGGGACAAGTGTAATGAAATTGGTCTCAAATTTTCGCTTGATTATTATTTTTTTCAACTAAGAAGCAATACCGCACAAAGTTTCTGACGGGATACAAAATTTTTTCCTATTATAAACCCTTGGCGCCAAATTCCCTGGACAAAGAGTCGATAAATATTTAACTAATGAAATAACACCCTAAAAAAATTTCATCTCTTTAACTTCGATTTGCTTAAATAAATCAAATTATTTTACATGATATTTAACATCATTTTAATAGAACCAATGGACCAAAAGCATTCAAATTACTGATTAAACTGGAATTCAAGATCACGTTCCAAGTTCTACTGCATTAAAATCAATATTTATCAACGTTTTGTGGTGCAAATTCATAGTTACTTGTTTTGAATATAAACTATTAAAGAAGCCTTTTATGCATGCTCTTTTCCAAAAACGGCAGGCTAACGTTATATAAGTCTGTGAAATCTGCCTTAAGTTTTGCGAAGTAATGTTTTGATCTTCAGATAATGCAATGAGAAATTCTGCACCTCACACACTTGTAGTTTTTTCCATCTCGCGTATTATTTGAATAGCCTTTGTTGACATCGAATTTGGGGAATATCACCTCGGCCGAATGAATGATGAATCATCTTGTCCGTGTAATCTCCAGGTAAAGTGATATCAGGCCTGCTTTTCTTCGATACAGTGTTTTGGCCCCTAGGAGATGATCAACTCTGCTTACGTTGATGCAGAGAATGAACGAGGATCAGCACTGACCACACAGTGATGGAAGTATCTTCTTCATCCAAAATATTACTGCAGAGAGGTATGTAAGGCAGAAAACGACAACATACTTTGAGTGCCCCAGATAAAAAACGCCTTCTCCTTACTCTCGCATGAAGGCGTATGCAAGTTCAAAGACCACATCTTGGAACCTTTGAGCTTATAGCATAATCATATCGGATATTCTATTTCCAGGTAAAAGCCAAACTGCAGCTTTAAATCAGATAGGAATCACCTCTACGTATAGAAGCATTTGCCGTGTTTGTAGAGATTTTTCAAGTCCTTTCCTTTTAAAATCCATCTCAAAACAGATCTGTAGAACGAAGTAAATAAGGAGTCTTCCATACTGTAAGACATAGTTTAGCAAAGAGAAGGAACGAAAATACTTCCAGAGATCCGACAGCGAGGAATTAAAATGCACTGAGGAGAAAGAAATCATGATAGGCAGACGATAAAATGCAACATACAGCTAAAACTTCCGGCGCCAACGATGAATGACGTAGTAGTTCGTGCTCTTTTGGTTCGTAATTTTATTTCTCGCTTCAGTTAGGTTACTTTCTATCCAGATCCATAACAGCAAGTAAATTTTAGCCTTTTGCTTATATGCGAATGCGTTTCTTCTCAAAACAAAAATGAGAAAGTTGTTAGATCGGATCCTTTCACTATTACTTAGTTACATACTAATTTGTGCATTCTTAATTAAAGGAAGCCTGAAATATCAATAGGAGAAACTTGACACTATATTTAAACTGATGTCATGTAAAGATTCTATAACCGCAAAAAAAAAAGAATTGATGTGTCAACCAACGGCATTTCATTTGTTATCTTGAAATAAGGATGCAATTTTTTTTCATAGACAAAGGAATTTAATAAAAAAATATTTACAATGAATAATCTAGAATAATCGACGTGCATTTTTAAATTATAAATTCACAAGGTGAACTTTTTTTCACTCTTCTAATACAGAGTTTTGAGAAGTTAAGTTTAGCCAAAAGTACGTTGAGCATTTTATTTTATACAGCATAACCAAGCTTCATATTCTATTTAAAATATTTTTCTTATCATGCTTATAATATTTAGTGTACAATTTTTCTGATAAACTTCCATTCAAATGAATACCGTTAAATCTAGAGTTTAAAGTTGGTTTATAGATAAACAGATCTAAGCCTGATGGAACTCACGGGGCTATCGGGCTAGCAAGCCCCCCCGACTAGCCAGATTCGAGCTTGATTTAATTTAACTTCATTAAACTGTTTTTTCTTTCTCTCTTAAAAAAAATAAAAACGTTTCACATTGCTTTCTGCTGAAAGGCTCAGAATATGCTACTTTTGTAGCCATTCCATTACTTGTAGCATTGACGCTGGTCGAAGACATTTTTGCTAGTTATTTCATCGTAATTTTTTATTAAATTATCAGCATTGTTTTGTTCCTTATGATTCTTATTGTCAGGTGAGTAAAGTCTGTAAAGTTAAAGAGTTTTGGTTTCTATTTAGCCTTGAAGTTTGACATTCATCACCACGGTACAAAGTTTTATGACCTCAGCCCCCCTTGACCAGAACGATTCATCACTTGACTAGTTTCGTAAGCCAAACATATAAAATGCAAAATACGGACAACCACCCCAAACTTTTCTCTGACCACCACTGTAAGACTGGGGAAAGAGGGGGTGCAAAAGAGAGTGAGCTCACGCAAGAGGTTGAGTGAATGACCACGGAGAGAGGTCATGGCCATGGCCGATCAGGATTGTGGGGTAAAAGAGCGGCAGATGATGCTTTTGAAAATTTCTTTATTTACATAATTAATAATGTGTGCATATATATCGCATTCTAACGTAGAATATAAATAAATTAGATGTACAGAAATCCATCCCAATCTCATATCTGAAAAACAACTGAATCATAAACGAAACAAATTCCCACGTTTTGGAACTGATTAATCAATTGACAATTTTGGCGGGAATAATAAGCTATGGTTAACGGAAATTTGTTTCAGAATTTTTTTTTAATGTTGGGAAAATTATTTAATATTGGAGAAAATGCCAATAACGCAACATTTTGTTTAACTTTTCCTCTTTTTCAATATTTTGTCTCATTTGTACTCTTTTTATTATGATATATTTTTATTTTCATTTGATTTCTTTCAGTTTTTTGCATCTCCTTCATATTTCACTTATCATATATTTCAATTTTATTTTAATGTATATTTATATATATGTTACCGTTAAAGTATGAAATCCGTTATTTCATAGAATACCTAGTTATTCCATGAAATAACTGATCGTGTCCGTTAAAGTGTAAAACTCTCTTGTATTTCATGGTTTAACTAGTTATTTCATAGAATAACGATCTGCAGCCCTTTAAAGTGTAAAATAATCTATATCATATATCTCGCAAGAATTAAAATCGAAGAAGTACCGGATGTAGAAATATCGCTCCGGTCGGTTGCTACAGCTCAAAGTTTAGGTACTGGTCAGGGATTTAAAAAATGTTCGTGTAAAACCCAGTGTGTCAACAAAAAATGTTTTTGTTTTAGAAATAATGTTCTTTGTAATTCCAAGTGTCATTTTAGTAATCCTTGTTCTAACAAATGATTTTATCGTACGTTTCCATAAATACCATTTATACGCTGCATAAATTAGATAAATTGCTTCTTTTTCATTTTAATTGCCTATCATTAGTTTAATTTCATTTTAGATAAATTGTTTATTTTACACTTTAACTGTCTCTCATTAGTTAATTTATAGAATACCTTGTTATTTCATAGAATAACTAGTTAAAGTGTCAGATTAATAACATATTACACACTTTAACGGACACGATCAGTTATTTCATGGAATAACTAGGTATTCTATGAAATAACTGCATTATATACTTTAACGGTAACATATACATGTACAAAAAATGATGCAAATACTGAAAAAGGATAAGATCAATAAATAATTTCAAAAGCAGCGATATTTTAGAAGTTGCTACTATATAAAAATGATAAAAAAATTAATTAATTAACAGCAATAAAATCTGTTACGTTTTCTGAGTAATCCTACCAAGAGAGATTACTCGCCAAATCCGAAGAGACATATTGGTTCCGCGTAATTTCAGACACAAGGCGGGAAAAAAGATTTATGAAATTAAATAACATACATTTTGAAAATAGATTTTTATTGCAGAGAATATCTGTTTTTGTTATTTAAAGCAAAATTCTGTTCAAATATGTCAATTACTTTTAAAATACATTAGGATAATTGCAGGACTATTTCACTCCGCGGAAGGATACCATCCATAACTTCCACTGCATAACATTTTTGAGTTGTCTTTGGATATTCTGATAAACAAGCGTTAACTTCCGCAATTTAACTGAACTGTTTCTACTCAAGGTTACTTGTGAATGAAAGTTTCTACTATTTGTAGAACGGAACTACAAATCAGTTATTCTTCTCACAGACAGACCGACATAATTCTAATAATGGGGTAATTTTTCGAACTCACAGGGTCTAAAGCGTGAAGATTCATCAACACCTCGAGATCTAATTTCTTGACGATGACAATGCTTTCCCTTTTCATGTTTCATATTTGGGAAAGTAAGAAGTTTGAGAATTACTGGGTTATAGGATAAATCTAGGAATTTTCAAAACAAGATCGGTGAAATTTCCATCTATTTCAATGCCTTTTTACTTTCTCGTATACGAAGTTTACAAAGAGAAAGTATTGTATTCGTCAAAAAATTCGAACTCGAGTTTTTGACGAATCTCCACGTTTTAGACCTCCCTGAGTCCGAAAAGTACAATTTTGGAATTATGTCTGTCTGTCTGTGAACACGATAACTCGAAAACTATTAGAGCTACGGGGATGAAATTTGGTATGTGGTCTTTAAACATAATTTGTAGGTTTCTATCAAATTTTGGACAAAATCCGTCAACGGCAAGTATGTCTGTCTGTATGTTCGAGGTCATGCGAACGCTATAACTCAAAAACTTGAAAAGCCAGATGGATAAAATTTTATACACAGTTTTATCGTCATGAATGTAGGTCCGTATATAATTTTGGGCCAAATCCGTCAAAGGGTTGACTGTCTGTTGGTCCGTATAATTTACTTTTGAAGAGAATCCGTTATCTCCACGCGCATGCGTACTGGAAGAACGGAGAGGAATTTCATTACGGAGTAGCGAATTACGTCAGTTTGTCCTTGAGCCGGTAAGAGAAGAAAATAGTTACGCATCTCTTTGAATTTCATTCTTTGCCTAGATATTTTTCAATCACTATAATGAAAAACCTTGTGATAGTCATTGGATTCTGGGTAACAATAGGTTCGAATTTTGTTAACCACGTGGGGGAAGAGGAAACAGCACCTTTTTGGGGAAGTACACCAGAAAGTTTAGGGGATAATAGCCAACCAACCAACTCCCGCTGGTTTTTTTTTTTTTTGTAGTCTTTTCAAAGTCCACCATTAAAGTTTTAAAAAACAGATGCGAGATCTTTCCTAACTTCTTATGTCCGTATAAAACATCTATTGTTTTTGTCCACGTAGAAACAAACACATTTGAACAAAGTCCACTGATCTTTATTCGCATATCTAACTGAATTTGAAGCCGTTTACAATTACTATATTCATATTCATTCATTTTTACCCAAAGGAAGAATATCGAAAGAAGAGTTGAAATTTAGAGAAATTTGTAGATTGGAAATGGGTTATTTCGAAGCTGACGAGAGCAGTTTAAAATATTAATCGATACCATCCATATCCAATAGAAAATATATCGATTTATACATAAATTCTTGTTAAGAAAAACTTAGTATGAAAAGAAGAAGAGCAGGAGAAAACGACAATTCGTCGCTTAACAAGCAACACCACCTTTATCAAATTTTTTGAAATTTCAAAAAGGTAGAAAAAATACAAATTTTTCGCAATCAATAACGGATATTTCTGAAAACTTTTTCCCATCTGGTAGTAACATACGGTCTTATGTTCATATCAGATGCGAAAAAATTAAGAAATATTTGTTATTGGTTGCGAAAAATTCAGTTTCTTCTTCCTCTTCGTCATTTCAAAAATTTGAGATTGGTGATGTTCCTCGTTAAGTGACGAATTTTAAGGTGAATAAGCTGTCTTCTTTCAAGATTTATTTTGAAAGTTTAACTATTTTAATATATAATACATAATTAATGAAAAAATATAGGGAATTTAAAATAATATAATAATTATAATTAAATAATTTTAATGATTATAAAAATAATTTCGATAAATATCTAAAAAGATTTAATAAAAAGAACAGTATACAGCATTTTAGATACAACCAATTGTATAAAAACTCTGAAATAAACAACGCAGTGACATAGCAACCGGGGGGGGGGGGCAAGGGGGGTAGATGCCCCGGACGGACCCCAATCTTAGGGGGCACCATGGGACAAAATATTAGTGTGTTTATGTCAGTTTTATAAATAAAAATAAAACATGCAGAGGTGTGCGAAATAATATTACCATGTCCCGAGCTCATCCACCCAGGGCCGTCTTAACAAATTTGAACGCCCTGGGCTAGAATAATTTCGCGCCCCATCAGAACAGTAACTGGGAATCTGAGAACCAATGGCCCAACCAAAATACCTAATTAATAAAATAATTGAGGAACAAAACAAAGTCACCTGTTATCTGATTAACACCTTGCAAATCAGCGCCTTTTCGAAATAGGATTTTGCCAGCCATCTTCCATAATGTAGATAGCTTGTATTTATTTGTATTACACACATGATTTTGGATTTTCTCACTGATTGTCTCTGCATGAATATTTTTGAAATTATACGCATGTTTTTGAAGCATTAAAAAATCAAATATTCCAATTCCTTGTATTTTTATTATTATCTTATTATCATTCACTTTTCAATTGCTCTCAATTTTCCACATAATACACACTAAAAGGATTCCATTCTGTAACAAATACACGGCCTCACGAGTTTGTTATGGAGGCTGCAACTGTAATCTGCATGCTCCTCGTCTGTTAATATGACAGTTGTTTTACTTTCTCTAATATGTATATTCTGCTTGTAACTTCTTTGATTGTAAATAAAGTTGTTCGGGGGCCGGTGCCCCTTGTGGGGAGCCTGTGGGGGTATCGGTACGCTTCCACCACACGTCCATCCAAACCGCTTATAGTGAGTCACAATGACTCTAAACACGGGGACGTGTTGGTGGTGTTATGTCTAGTTAAAAACCTTAATAATATCTTTGCGTTTAAAATATTTAATTTTTTATTCCAAATTAAAATAAGATCAGTTTAGTAGGTTTTTTGGCGCCCTGGGCTACAGCCCAATTCGCCCAGCGGATGACGACCCACCCTCGCTACGTCACTGGATGATGATCGGGCAGCTGACAAAGGTGCTTACCTATTTTAGCCTCCGATGCAAGTGTTTTCTGCATGCAGTGGCTTAGACTGGAATGCAAGGGGCGTATAGATAGACCGGGCGCCAGTCTTAGAGGACAATGGAAGGAAAGTAAAATTTAAGTGCGTATTTGTCTCTTTTTAACCCTCTGAGCGCCCAATTTTTTTGAACTTTTAGCTGTCAGGTTAGAAAACTTAGTTTTTAAAGTAAATTAATCAATCTTTTCCTTGTATTTAATTATATCTCTTAAATCTTAAGAATACTTTATCCACGATTTTTTAAGAAAATATAGATATAAATACGAGCTATCCGCTTTTGAACTGAACATGAGAAACGTGAAAAGACGTTTGCACCGCTCGGAGAGTTGGTTCTGTGTCCGATGCGCACAGGCGCATTTGCGCACATCATTAACTAGTAGAATTTCCGCACACATTGTAGGTTTACTGGATCTTAATTACCTTTGGCAGGAAAACTTGGCGAACAACTAGAGAGGCAATAAAGAATGCATACTTGTCGTTCTGATAAAAGAGTGATTGGTGGATGAGGGTTCTTTTCTATGGGATAATCACTACATTCTCAAGGGAATATTGATAACTTACTCTCCTACACTATACACTTACTCTCACAACTCCACTGTATCAACGATGCCAAAATAAATTTACAGGGGAAATTGTGATTTCTGTAATTCTTTCGGTTGATAGACTATGTTTTTGACTGTACTTTCACTAAAAAAATTTATTTAAATAGACCCGCTAACGCAAACAAAGCCGCGTAGTTTCAAAATTTTAGTCAATAATAAATTTGAACTTGTGAAGCTGAAAGAGATATTTAGGATCTCCAGTTGCATATGCAGTGAGCTTTCTGACTGATGAAACGTTGTCAAAAAATATATCAATGTTTCTTTAACATTTGTGCGTTTTTTGATTTCTTCTTGGAATATAAAATTTTAAATGTGTTCTATTGAATTGTCGCACATGTCGAAATGTAATTAATATCCTAAGTTTTTGTTTAAATTTTTATTTGTCTTTTGTTTCCTGTTTTACTATTTGATGTTGTTTCTTGAACGTTTTTGACACTTCCTTCGTCTTCTATTTAATTCAGAGATTCCCAACCTTTATTCCCTCGCGTACCTCTTCATTAATCTTTATATTTTCGCGTACCCCCTTGGACATATCCCCCCTCCTACCACCAACCATCGGTCTATGCAAAGCTGTTTTGATCAATAATGTTAAGGGCTTTAGAGTCAAATGACTCGAATTAATAACATTTGCTGAACTTATTTTTGATTTTACATTTTATTGCATTTTTACAATAGTATTAGTTACAATAGTATATCAATGCCAAAACAAATGAAATCACTATTGTAATAATTTCGCATTAACTTATAAGGATGGCTAAAAATTACACTTCGTATTAATCAACTATTTAAGTGGTATAGTTATTATATAGCGAGTATTGGAAAAACAATACTCTGTAAATTTTTTATATTCCTTATGTTTTCTTGTTTCAGCCGTTACCAACTTTGAATTCGCGTACCCCCAACTAGTCCTTCGCATATCACAGGTCGGGCACCTCTGGTTTAGTTGTTCAAAACTTGTGCTTTTGCTGTTGCTTTTTTGCATGCAGTGTAATTCAAATTTGTTGTGATGTTTCGTAATTTGATGTAATGTTTTTTTTCTTTCTGTTTTGTATTCCCCACCGTCCGGATCAGGCCTCGTACCCTCTGGGTAGGCTGTGCTATCGTGGGCAAATGAATAAATAAATATATTGATAGACTTGGCGTCATGTAGCATTTTGGGACGATAATTGGATTTTTTCCTCCTGAATCAAAATCCCATGGTCGGAATATGGTCCATGGTCCATACAGTAGGACCTTGGGAATCCGAAATTTCGGATAATCCGAATTTTCTTTTTTTAAATTTTCTGAAACTTTGTTATGAACCTTCCAGCGGGCGCGCGTATACAAGAGATACTTATATTGTGCATCGTATTAGATTTTTATATCGTTCTTTTATAAATTTAAGTGCAAATTTTATTTATAAAATCTTTGTTTACTATTAAGCTAATAAATACAGATAACATAAATAAAAGTTGCATTTATTTTTGTAAAACAACACAATACATATATGTAATAAGATGCACGATATGTCGTAAAATTTGTACATGTGCGCCCTCTGGAAGGTTAAACCAGCGGGAGTGCCTAAACTTTCTCGTATCTCTGCATCTAATTGGAAGTAGGGGATAACAGCCATTGTTGCTTCAAATCCCATAACATAAATTCAAGTTCAAGAGTTCTTTCTCGTATACTTCTCGAAAAAGGTGCTGTTTCCCCTCCCCCCGTTTGGATAAAAAAATTCGAACCTATTGTAACCCAGGATCCAATGACTATCAGAAAATATTTAGGTAAAAAATCAAATTCGAAGAGTTCCGATTAAATGAATACCGATTTCTACTCTTTCTTGGCTCAAAGACAATCCTTCCGTGTGCACAGATTGCTACCAAGTACGCATGCGCATGGAGAATCGGATGAGAAAAAGCGCCAAGCAGGAGTCAATAAATATCGTGCACAGAAGATTGCGTTCAATACGCATGCGCTTGGAGACAGCTGACTTGTTGGAGATGCGCTTATACAGACCGACAGACAGTCAACCTTTTGACGGATTTGGCTCAAAATTTTATCGCGTAAAGTTTGACGGACCTACATTCATGACGATAAAACTGTGTACCAAATTTTATCCATCTAGCTATTCAAGTTTTTGAGTTATAGCGTTCGCATGACCGCGGACATACAGACAGACAGACTTCCCGCTGACGGATTTTGTCCAAAATTTGATAGAAACCTACAAATTATGTTTAAAGACTACATTCCAAATTTCATCCCCGTAGCTCTAATAGTTTTCGAGTTATCGTGTTCACAGACATACAGACACACAGACAGACATGATTCCAAAAATGTGTTTTTCGGACTCAGGGAGGTCTAAAACGTGGAGATTCGTCAAAATCTCGAGTTCGAATTTTTTGACGATTACAATACTTTCTCTTTGTATACTTCGTATACGAGACAGTAAAAAGGAAGGAAATAACAATTAGGAATCAGAAACAAAGCTAATGTTTATTCCTAAATGAAAAGAAACATTTGAATTGGCATTTATAAGAATGAATACAGTGCCTTAATTAATAGAAACAAAATCGGGTATCTTCTTCTGACTCAAAGACCTAAACCTGCTTCATAATGCGAATCACAAGAGTACATAAACAGCGCAGAGTTTCACAGAGTACCCAAAGGCAATACTCTACTGTATTTGGTATATCAAGAGTATTTTACAGAATTTTCCGGACAATCCAAATTTCCCGAAACCCCAATTAGTTCGGATTCCGGAAGTTCTACTGTATTTGGTTGCATTTGGCTCATCAGATTTTATGCAATCGAGCTCCAAACACCTCACGTTGTTTCATGGTCGCTCTGTAGTTTGCCTTCACAGCGGCTACCGAGGCGGGTGCTAGGGGCATCTGAAGCCCTTTCACACACACACACACGCCGTCACTTTCTACGTTGAAAAACTTCACTGTTCACTAAGTTTCCTACTCTAATTTGGAAAATAAATAAGAACAGGCAGTGTTAAAGAAAAGAAAACGTAATTTAAAATAGTTATTTAGAAAATTATAAAGAAATGTTTTGAATCGAGATGGTTTTCTTAACTATTTTGCTTGCAGATGTTGAAGAATCTTAAAGAAAAAAGGGGCTTTAGAGGTTTCGCGATCCCAGTTGGCATTATGATCCACAGTTTAAATAGCCCTGGGTTAGAAAGTTACGCAAAATCCAAGGCAGAAAGGATAAAATTCAACTTTCAGTAATTTGATGAAAAAATGACATGAAAAAGTTTTGAATACAAAATCCAAACAAAAGATACAAATTATTGGTTTTCCAGCTTATTTATTTTTTTCGCGATAAACAATAATAAAAAATTGCAACGTGAAAATTATTATACCGCAAGCTAAGTATGCGAGATGAATAAATACGTTAAGATGCTGCCGAAAATAATAATCAGTCATTCCATTCAAGGTTATGACGTCACCTCCCCTTCAACCAATCACATAGCCATCTGCGTTCCGAAGAAGTACCGCGCGAGGAACTCTCCATAAAAATAACTCTCAACTGCCCAGAAAAAAATTAATTAAAAAAAAACTTGAAAAGATATTGTAACCGTTGTTGTTTTAAATCCGACAGAACCGTTCTACTTATAAGCTGAAAAAAATTGAAAATAATAGTGTTATTATAAAGTCGGATGCAACAAATTTAAAAACAAAACTAACATTTAGATGGCAAAACTGACTATTTTTCAAAAAAATTCTCAAAATTCAGTAAATTACGTTAGAAATTCAAAACCAACTTCATTAGAAAGGGAATCGCATGCTCTTTCCTATGGTCTATCTATTTTTACCGTACAATTATTTGAAACCATTCTATTGAGAAATTAATGCGAAAAATCAACCAAAACAACACAAAACATTAAATAAAAAAATTTCTAGATTAAAATTTAAAATTTCGCCTTCGAGGTGCATTCAGTCACTATTACGACTACCTGTGTGCCAAATTTCATAGCTGTAAGTGCGATAGATTCGTCTGGACATCGCAGACAAACACACACACGCACACAAACATTGCCTTTTATAAGTATAGATGAAATCTGTCGAAATAGAATTAGAGCTGTAGTTACAAGACTAAATTCTATTTTTACATTTAATATATTCAAAATTATAATTAAATAAATTTTTTGGTTCGAAATTAAAATAAAATCAGTGTACTAAAATTTTAGGCGACCTTGGATGAAAAACCACCCTCTGATGCAGCCCAATAAGCCATTGGATAAATCGGCCCTGGGAAGGTTTAGTTTAGTTTAGTTATATTAACGTCTCGTTCTGATGTAACACGAACCCTGGGAAGGTGTAAACAGTTTAAACATAATCTTCTGATTCTTTAAAAATAACTCATCAAACTGAAATGAACCTTTTTAAATTACACAAGCAAACTGCTTTTAAATAAAGTAACTTTTCTAAATTTATTATTATATGCTTTATGTTTTCTTAAATTATTATCGACTCGCTTTTTATTGCCTTAGTTGTTTCAAGTGTTTGCCTGTTTGGTCAGTGTGGTTTTCCCCCATGAATTGGTTTATATTGGTTGTAACACTGTATGTCTAGTGTATTGTATATATAATTATTTTTGATTATTGTACTTGTATTATGAATGTTTTTTGTATTTTTATAAATGTATTTACGATATATGTAAACGATGTAACACTATTTTTGCACTCTTGCCCACCGACCGCAAAAACGCTTTTTAATCTATGGGTGATAGGGGCGGCATGGTGATATATATATAAACCAACGGGAGTGGTCTCCCCTAAACTTTCTCGTATACTCCTAATAATGTGGAGAAAAAATAAGCTAAAAGGCAGCAATACGAACAAGCATCCCTAACCGCAGTGGAGAAAAAAAAGCTTGGGAATCGAAAGCTTGGAGGCGAAAGGCGTGGGTAGAAGCGGAAAGGCTTGGCGCAAATAATTCGCGCAATTACGCAATATCGGCCTCGCGTCATTGTGTGATGAGAAAAGACAAATAGTCGATTTGAACACCTTCTTTTCGACCGATTGAAACGAAAAGTGGGCGCGAATCTACAATTAATGTTAGCAGGCCTCATACCAATTTTTATTTATCAAAGCTTTAGGGGACGAGTTATAATGCTTAGAAGTATGCGATTATGCAGACCGACAGACAGTTAACCAATTGACGGTTTCGGGCCAAAATTTGATACGGACCTACATTCCTGATGATAAAACTATGTACCAAATTTTATCCATCTTGCTATTCAAGTTTTTGAGTTATAGTGTTCACATGAGCGTGGACAAACAGACAGGCGGACTTCCCTTAAACGGATTTTGTCGAAAATTTGATAGAAACTACTAATTGTGTGTAAAGATCACATACCAAATTTCATCCCCGTAGCTCTAATAGTTTTCGAGTTATCATGTTCACAGACAGACGTAATTCTAAAATTGTGTTTTTCGGACTCAGGGAGGTCTAAAGTGCGGAGATTCGTCAAAATATCGAGTTCGAATTTTTTGACGATTACAATACTTTCTAATTGTATACTTCGTTTACGAGAAAGTAATAAATAAAAGCAAACCAACTGGTTGCCAAAGGCGACTTGCCACAAATAAAATTGAAGAGCAGTTTATGTGCGTGTTGTTTACTTTATTATTGCTTAACTTAATGGTAATACTTTAATTGATCGTTACGAAGCAAGCAAGCGTAAAACCGTGAGTAAGAAATAATTTCCTTGCGAGCCGAAAACCGCAATTTCACCATATCTATTTTAAACCCCAGAATATACTTTTTTTATGATTCTATCAGATCCGCATGTCTCACAGTGTCATAAAAAGCAACACGACATCTGTGAACCCTGAGTCAACGGCGAGCCGCTATGCACTGACTCAATGCAGCAGACACCCAAACGAATATGACCATCAAAAGGAAAGCAGCTCGCAGACTACGAAACAGGATGCTCCAGCATAAGGCATACGTCTGGAAAGTCTGATAGCATCAACAGGGAGGGGGATGTCACAGGAGGTGGGACCGAACAAGCTACTATTAGAATACCACAGATGATGGAATGTCGCGCGGTTACGGATCAGTGTTTGCAGTAGCCACTGGTATTTCCGAGGACCCCTTCTTCCTTCCCCTGCCTCCCTCCCAGAGGTTGTTCGAACACTTTTGTGTGCGAAGAATTTTTTAATTCTTTTCTGCAGGACATGCCATAAATTGATTATGTATTCTGTGTCCTTGTGAGTAATGGGATGGGATGGAATGTTGATATCGTCCCAATGCCTTCGTCTTTGTGAGGGTCCTTTGAAGAGTGAAGTGTTTGATGGGGAGGAAGGGGGATTTAATGCGTTTAAGGTTCGGGGGGGGGGGTCTGGAAGATAAGGTGCTATTGAAGTGCAGGAAGATATAGGATGACCTAGTTTGGCGAGCACCTAAAAGTGAGTACTTGTGAAAGGAATTTTTAAAAAAATCCGTTAGATATGAATAAGTAAAAAACCAACATGGGCACTAATTCCCGTTTTATATAACATAAAGCAGCTAAAGGAATCCAATTCATGACCGCACTTCCGTCAGAAAAGTTTTACTGCTAACCCATTTAAGTTCCTGGATAAAAAAAAAAATGACATGTTACTTAATGGAAAAAAGGAAAATAAAAGAAACTGTGGTTGCTATCCCATCTGGGTAAATCGAAAGGTGATATTTAACTGCGGTTTCCACGAACCACAATTAAATATCACCTTTCATTTAACCTGATGTCATATTGGGGGTCAGACTGTGGGAAGAATAAAATAGCTTTCAAATATAATTCTCACAGGTTCTCTAGAATGATGTAAAGAACTCCTAGAAATGCCATGGCACAATTTACGAAATCCTGGTGGTATTATTTATTAAAAACTTTATCCTCAAAAATGCGCTATAATTTTTACTTCCTCGTATACGAAGTATACAAAGAGAAAGTATTGTTATCGTCAAAAAAATTCGAACTCGAGATTTTGACGAATCTCCGCGTTTTAGACCTTCCCGAGTACGAAAAACACGATTTTGGAATTATGTGTGTATGTCTGTAAACACGATAACTCGAAAACTATTAGAGATAAAGGGACGGAATTTGATATGTGATCTTTACACATAATTTGTAGGTTTCTGTCAAATTTTGGACAAAAACTGTCTACGGGAAGTCAGTCTGTCCGCGGTCATGTGAACACTATATAACTCAAAAATGAATGTAGGTCCGTATCAAATTTTGGGCCAAATCCGTCGAAGGGTTGATGTCTGTCGGACTGTATAATCGCATACTTATAAAAAGTATATCTCCTAAACCCATTGGCTTAGATAAATAAAAATTGGTATGACAGTAGCTAACATGAATTATAGATCTGCGCCCAAATTTCGTTTCAATCGGTTTGAAAAAAGGCGTTCAAATTGCATATTCAATTTTTTTTACTTGCGTACTAGAAGTAATCTCTGCGCATGCGCAAGCTATTCAGCGATAGCGAACGAGGTCATTTTCTCCTGTTTTCTTTTCGCTCGCGCACGCCCTCGCATTAGCGGAGCTTGCTAGAGTGTGATAGAAAATAAATATTGCTGAGCTTTAATACATACGCATCTCTTTGAATTTGATTCTTCACCTAAATATTTTACAATCGCTATAATCTACAATGAAAAACCTTCTGATAATCATTGCATTCTGGGTTACAGTTTATTCTGGGTTATTTTTTATCTACGCAGGGGGAGGGGAAATGACAAATTTTTGAGAAGTATACGAGATAGTTTAGGGGAGACCACTCCCGATGGTTTAATCTAAAATAAAGGTCAGAATGAGAAACTATTATGCAAGCAGGGGCGGATTTACGCGATCTTTTACCCTTGGCCGAAATGCATAATACTGCGTCCCCACCCAACCTTTAAAAAGTTGATTTACAGTTTTCAATTTAATATATAATAATTTATTTTTGAAACATATAAATACTTGCGTAATGAATCACTAGAAATCACTACTGTTAAGTCATATGTAGAATTTTCTTTTAACGCGTGGTTTACACATGCAAATAGAAACAGAAAATGCTTAGTACCTGTGACTGAGTAAGTCAATGCATGTAGTAAAGATGGGCAATATATACGTGCCGCTCAAATTATTTAATTTATATGGATGTCAATTTAAGAAGCAGTCCTATAGTTATGGCCTTTTCAAAATAATACTGAAAATTTTGCACATAATTGATTCTTATTTCTTCTATATATACTCCCCCACAACCACCACCACCGTCTAACTGTTGCGCTCTAAGTTGACTTAGGTTGACCGTAAAGGAAATCGGGCCCTGTATGCAAGTCATAAAATGCTTGGAAATCCCATTATCCTAACAATTCCAATCAGGATCCATCTCTGGAATTCTATTTGTGTGTCAGTTCATAGCTAAAATTCAAAAAATTATACATACATTTAATTGATAACTATTAAGTTAGCGAATGCCTTGAAGTTCTTATAATTTAGCGTTTTCATTGTGAATTTATTTTATTTGGTGAGATCTTATGACTATTTTTATTTCCATCCAAAAACAACTAGCAGGGAGAGGGTTTTTTGAGGGGGGGGGGGCCGAGAACAAAAATGTTCACATTTTATCAAGAATTCTCAAAATTCTTTAATTCTGAAAGCATGAATAGAACATTTTCTGTTTCATTTCATTTGATTATTTCATTGTTCTATGTTTTCAGTTTATTCAATAACTAAGTGTTCTGCCTGAATGCCGACATTTGCAGTTAAATATTTTTCAGAATCCTTTCGAATGATTTTTGCACATTCAATAACGTAGAAAGGGTAAATCGTCCCAAATATGGTATTAAATTTCGCCCTCTTTTTCTATTTGGTTCTAAAAAGTGAAATAAAATCTCTAATATTTATATTCTCGGTGTTCTCCAAGACTTCTGCCGGGAATCTCTGATTTCAATCTGTCGCTACTACATTATGAACGCCTCTATTCCCAGCCCAATAGTGGCCAATTGTGTTAAGACTAGGTATGGGGAAAACCTACCGGTTTAAACCGAAAACAAGGTTTTTTTCGGTTAACCGGTTTTTTCTGTTATTTTTTTGCCCCGTTTAAACCGGTTATTTTTTAAAAATCCAAAAACCGG
>BGPR01003166.1:50043-119018 GCA_013235015.1 Araneus ventricosus | reverse complement strand
GAACAAAAATGTTCACATTTTATCAAGAATTCTCAAAATTCTTCAATTCTGAAAGCATAAATAGAACATTTTCTGTTTCATTTCATCTGATTATTTTATTGTTCAGTTTTTTCAGTTTATTCAATAACTAAGTGTTCTGCTTGAACGTCGACATTTGCAGTTCAATATTTTTCAGTATCCTTTCGAATGATTTTTGCACATTCATTAACGTAGAAAGGGTAAATCGTCCTAAATATGATATTAAATTTCGGCCTCTTTTTCTATTCGGTTCTAAAAAGTGAAATAAAAAATCTTTAATATTTATATTCTCGGTCTCTGAATTCCCTCGGTCGCTACTACATTATGAACGCCTCTATTCCCAGCCCAATAGTGAGCAATTGTTTTAAGACTAGGGATGGAAAAAACCTACCGGTTTAAACCGAAAACCAGGTCTTTTTCGGTTATTTTTTCCCCCGTTTAAACCGGTTATTTTTTAAAAATCCAAAAACCGCGGGGGGAGGGGGACCGGGTAGGAAGATACGCTCGATTTTAGGTTCGACTGGACTAAAATTAACCAAGTTATAAAGCTTTGAATTTTATCATCTTAGGCCAATCACCGACAACCGCTTCCTCGAGGCGTTTGTTGGTTGACGGATGACTGAAAGAGTCTTTATGAACAGATAAATATTGGCCAATGGATTGATTTCCTTCAAAAAGAATACTAATAAAAAGTTATCTGCAAACGCCGTCTGTTTTTCGTAGCCAAAAAATATTTATCTTTAGTCGGATGTTCTGTGGCTTCCGGAAGATTAGTATCTGCGTTGAATGATGTTGTTTCCGATGGCAGATGTCGACTCACGGAATAACACATTGCTGAAAGAGTCTTTATGAACAGATTAGATGCTAAATATTGGCCAATGAATTAATTTCTTGTGAAAACAAATGTTAATCAAAAATTTTGTCTATAATACTTACTTATTACAATAATTGCCCATTTATTATTATTACATATTGTATTAATTACTTATTTATAATCATTACTTATTACATTAATTAATTATTGTATTAATACTTATTTATTGAATATTATTATTAATAATAAATTCTGTCCATAAACGTTGCTTTAAAAAAACGAAAGCCGGTTATTTTGAGCGGTTTTAACCGCCAGGTTAAACCGGAGATAAAAAAAACCCGGTTAAACCGAAAACCGGTTTTTTTTTTTTTGAATAACCGCCATCCCTAGTTAAGACACGGCATAGCTAAGGCACATGTATTGGAGAAAGAAGGGTATAGGTTCTATCCTCTGGCTTAACCCTCTGACTTCGTATCCTACGATTTCCGCGGGTTGGAAACAAGTCTATTTTCTGCTACATTCTGCGATTTTCACGGACTGATGTGTTTATTTAGTGCTTTTATAGCGTTGGATCATATTATACTAAAAAAGCTTTGCATATAAATAACAACTCGCTTGGACTGACGGTATTTGAACACTTTTGCAAACGTTACACCTAAATAGTGATTTAAAAAGTTATTACACAGTTGGAGGGTTAACCAACATTATTCATAAACGAGTTGACCCCGCTGCGCGTTTTAGTAATTCATTGCTAAAGGGGTGGGGCCGGTTGCTGGAGGTTTTCCTACATTTCTTCCAAGCGAAACAAAAATGTAGACCAGTTTTCACTAAAAGTAGGAAGGCAAACTGCCCCATCCATTAGAGATAGCTGCTAAGGTCACTTTGACTGACAGATATCACATCTCCCCTTTATCACGAGATTTTGGGTCCCAGATTTGACCTAGCTATACTAGACCAAGTGGAAATAAAATCACCAGCAGTGTACTGCAATTTTCTTTTTAACTAGATTTTCCCGAGTGAAATGATGAAGTTTCTTTATGGGGCTGTGTTGTCACTCCGAGTGGCTAAACGGGGAAAGTGGCATACGGGCATAATCTATTTTTTCTCCTCTTCTTCATATTTGGTTATATAATTTGAAATAAATATTGTTACAAGGATGAAATGTCGCTTTCCTGCCTCTCTAGCCTTATAGTGGGAGAGGGAGTTTTACAGGGGTAAGCATGAAGTGACGGACATTTGCGAACCCTGAACACCCGACCTTGGCGATAAACTTGGTGATTTTGGCGACAAATCGTATATACCTGGAAATGCTATTACTTTCTCGATATTTCTATTAGGGGTCGAGATCCAGGTTTTTCCTGAAAATTCTATGTGACGTCACGGCCTATCGGGGAGAGTATAAAAAGACCGCGCTTGGATCACGGTAGGGTTATCGATCGACTGGAACGACTTTGGAGTTTTGTCTGCAGTGCTGGAAAGCCGGCGAGTGCTATTGAAAATGCTGTTACTGTCATTATTAGTGATTTGCTGACTGTTTGTGTTTCTAAATCTGAAAGTGCTGTTACTGTTATTACTAGTGAATTGCTGTCTGTTTGTGCTGCTAATCTGTGCAAGATATATTGTTCCTGTTACTTGTGCTACGTGTTTTCCTGCATATTTGTGAATAAACCTTAATTCTCCATTATCCTGCGTGTTGGACTGTTTACACCATACACCCATATAACCATTTTTGTAACAATATACTACTGCTTAGTCTCCATGGTGCCTCCGGAGACTGGCGTCAGTACCCTCTGTGACCCCTTCCTCGTCCCCCAACACTCGCACACTACAACTTCCTATTCACCCCTCTAACTCAATTAACCACAATGTCATTCTTGATTATTTACATCTGTTCAAACATCTAGACTTACTTCCCTTCGTTTCTGCAGATGTGATCATATTTCTAAAAGAATCCGCCGAAAAACGTCTAATTAGAAGATTTTGACTTACTGGCGACTTTCACTTGTCGGTATATTTCAAAGAAATGCCGGTGCTTTTATCAGAAGAAACTTTCCGGTTTCGATAGATTGGTGTCGCAAAAAAGAAGATAAGTTTACACCAAAGAAAGTTTCGGTTTCAATGAACTGTGACTAAAACCTCATGAATTTCACAAAGAAATCACTATCACTAATGGAAACCGTAATATAACAAAGCAATCCATGGTATGATCTATAACAGAGATTAAGATGTTCTTTGTATTTGATTTGGTAAAGTAAATCCTGAAGATAACAAAACAAAGAAAAGTCTTTTATAGATAAAACTGAGCTTATCTTTACAAAATAGATTACCTTTCATGAAAAGGTGTTATAAGTTAATAAAAAATTTTATTACGCATGAAATGAAACTTTGATTTTTAAAATATAATCTCGTATCTTAATACTAAATTGCATTATTTGCCAGCATCCTATTTCTAATCATGTGCTATTTCTGATAAGAATTTGATTCAACTTAAAGCCTGGAAGTTGAATTTGAAACTAGATTTATAGATTTTAAGTCTTTAGAATCGTTGTGTTTTACTTTCTAGTATACGAAGTATGCAAAGAGAAAGTGCCCTGGCCTCTCGTGTATCGTGCTCCCATATAGTCCAGTCAACGAAGGCCAAAAATCGACGAATAGAAAAAAAAATGGTGTAGTTTTGAAATTTTGCACAGTTGTTGGGGATAGTGTCCTAAACAACATACTAAAAGTCCCCGACCGTGGAAGTTGCGCGGAGGGGTACAGGGGGGGTTTAAAGGAGGGTTTTCAGTTTTTCTTAAATATCTCGAAAACTATGGGTTCTAGAGAAAAATTCTCAATTACAAAAATGAACTACATTAAATTCTCTACAAGAAAAGTCCTACATCTTTATTTTAGCATCAATAGTTTAGAAGATACGGGGAGTTGAAAAAGTGAGTATTTCTGAAATTCCTTATTGTAATGGTAAAATCAATAAACAAATGCCGAAGTAACAACCTTCAGAAGAACCTCATGCCTATATAATAATTTTATAAAGGTAGTATTGTATGTGTTGAGAGTAGTGGTGGTGTCGGTGCGGGGGGAGACAAATATATTTGATGAACATTCGTCATCACGTCCTCCCCTCACATCCGTTCCCCTCCACAAGATCATTTCTATTCAGTCTTTTGGTTCTGTAAAAGCTCCAAATGAGTATATTAAGACAGTATAATCTAAATATACATAAATATGATAAGTTTAACATAAAAGCTCGCAACATTCCTCATTCACAACATCTGTTTTTCAAAACCTAGCCAACATATAAACACGAACACTAAGGCCCGGTACACACATGCTATTTCTGTCGGAAAAGTCATTAGTATAAAATGCCGGAGAATATAGAAATCTTAACTCCACAATTTTTAACTCCATATTTTGTCGCTGTAGAACTGCGTACGGTGGAAGATGTGGATGCCGGAAAGCTGGCATGCAATGCTTTTCTATTTGTGGCACCTGCCATGGTATCTGTACTAATGGTGCACCTCTAGAAGAAGAAGAGTTCTAACTTGATCGAGAAGGAAAAGAATCGAATGAATTTTAATTTCGAACAAGTGTCAAAAGTGTTTATGCATATTTTTATGTAGGTATGTATAATTATGTATATACATATAATATTATGTTATAGATATAATGTTATAATAGATAGCCGCCAATTTGAAATAAAAACTTTCTTTCTTAAAAATGAAGGTAGCTTTTTCAACCACTTATTGTAATTCTCTCTATATTCTGAGCCATTCATCCTAAGAAAAAATGAAGGACTATTTTTGTAGGAAATTTAATGTAGTTTAATTTTGTAATTGAGTATTTTTCGCTAGAACCCATAGTTTTCGAGATATTTAAGAAAAACTGTAAAAGCCCCCCTTTAAACCCCCACGGTCGGGGACTTTTAGTATGTTGTTTAGGACACTATCCCCAACAACTGTGCCAAATTTCAAAACTACATCATTTTTTTTCCTATTTTTCCTTCGTTGCCTGGACTAATATAACACAATGAAAAACTGTGAATAGTTCTCATACAGCACGATAAACAGTCCCGTATTAAGAGTAAGGTAAATTTGACTTTTTTACAATTTTTTATTTATTTATTTTTTTGTTTAGAAAAGCAATTGTATATATTTAGGCAAGGGCGCATCCGGGGGGCTTTGGGGGCTCAAGCCACCCTTCGGGTCTTAAATCACATAGTGTGCAAAATGCTTTGTATTTAATTTAAAAAAAAAAAAACCTTCTCATGTCTACTTTCCAGAAAAGTAATTATAATATAGCAACCGGTCAGACACACGTGTGTATTTAGGGGAACTGAAGGGAGAGTATAGGGGGGGGGGGGCGGGGGGGGGGGGGGGGGGGGGGGGGGGGGTTTTTTTTTTTCATTCTTTTTTCGTCCGGATGGCTAGCGATAATTCAAGGGGAAAGAGTTTTGTCGGAGGAATTTACTAATTAACTGTTGTGCTGATGTATAACTCAGCGGCAATCGTATTACAATGACAATTGCTGAGGCAGTTTTTAGTGAGAAAAGGAAACTTCCTGTTAAGAAAATAACTTGATAATTTAAAGTTGAATCTTCATATAATTATATTGAATTGTATAAAGGTTAGAAACATGTTAAATTCCCAATGTAGATGACTCTGAGGGTGATACCTCCCCCCCCCCTAATTTTTCAGGAAGGATTAAATTTTATTTCATTTTAGCTGCCAAAATCTAGGGCAACAATACGTCAACAATAATATAACTGAAAGCTAGCTAATTTTGTGACTAAATTTGTACATTTTGTTGTCTAATCCCTATACTTCGGGATACTTTTAGGTGTGTATAAAGTTTTTTACCCACTACGTTTGCTCCCCAATCGCCACCACCGTAAATACCCATGAGAATATTCAAGCGTAAAAGATATAAATTTGTTTAAAAACCTTCATCATTTAGCTTCTCTTTGAGAGAAATGGAATTTCAGTTTGCTGCAATACCAATATCTTTCTGAATTATTGAAGTAATTTAACTACAATTTGTATATAAGCTGGCTTATATTTCTGGCTTCGAAATTATGAAATAAAAATTATACTATCTTTCGTACATGTGCAGTTAAAAATTATTTACTACCTGTATTTCCTCGGATATTCCAAGTATTTACTTAAATTTTAATACAATGCTTCGCTAACATATTTTCACGTATTCTGTACGTTTCGTGTAAAACTCTGCATATTATAAACTAAAACCATGCGAAAAAATTGTAAATTTCTTTTTGAAAAATTTGTATCTTCCCAAATATACGTGCTATTTTTACGAAAATTTTGTAATCATTGCACCCACTAAAAAAAAGCCATTGATGGAAGTTACAAATCATTATAAACTTTCTGCGAAACGGGTTGAGCCCATATCATTTTCATCTTCGTTACTTTCTCGTTGGTCCTGTAAATGCCCTCGTGACCGAATCTTCACTGTAACACGTGAGTTCCTACGATTGTACGTCTCAATCTTCTCCAAAACTGATTGTGAACCATTACACACGTATTGACTCCAATTTTTTTGCATTTTACGAATTTTGCTTAATTTTTGGGCATAGTGCATCTGACAATGTTAACAGTGAAACAAGATTCCTAGAGCATATTACAAACAGGCAACTAGAGAAAATTTTTCTTTATAAGCAATGCTGAAAAATATTTCAGACGAGCGATATTTACACCTAAAATTGATTTAGGTATAAATATCGCTAGCGGCGGCTCGACCATTATGGCCGCAGAGCTGCAGCACCCCCTAAAATTATTTTTAAAGCTTGTATTTTCGTTATTATTCTTATTTGCTTACTTTTCCATTCCGGGAGTTCGATTATCAATAAAAATGGGCCAAAAAGGAGTAAAAACGTGAAAAGACAGAAAATGAATGAAGAAGTAAGAGAGACGCAGGTCGGGGCTGCAAAGTCGGTAGCCATCGAAAGCATCAAAATTCGCCCGCTGCGCACCGCTGAGCGATGAATCGGGAGAAAAAAACAACATTTTCTACCTTTGAATTTATATGTATCACAGACTGCATTCAGCACAGCTCTGGTTGGCGTGGGGCAAACTAAAATAGAAAGATGCTCACCTTATTTTCTCGATCCCACCAAAAGTTTATTTTCGCTTCCTCTTTGTGTTTTTCTTTGATTTCTCTCATGGGTTGTTTATTGGTTTCCGTTTAGCTTCGATAGATACATGTCTGACTTATTGAATATTTGTTTTCTTTTGTTAGAAGTCACTTTTCAAAAAGGGAATGTAGATAATTTTTAAAATATTATTCAAATGAAAACTTTTATAAGGAGTGATCAATCTCATTAATCATTAGAGGTAAGAAAAAATAACGTAGCATATCTTCAAGACATCATATTTTCACAACTTTCGCTGCTGATCGCGTTATGCCAAAGTAGAACATTGTTCAAACGTCTTCAAATAAGAAAAACCAGAACCAGGGGCGTTGTAAAGCCAGAAGGCTATTCCGGCACTGTTTTTTTTTTCTTTTTACTTTCTCGTATACGAAGTATACAAAGAGAAAGTATTCTAATCGTCAAAAAATTCGAACTCGAGATTTTGACGAATCTCCACGTTTTAGATCTCGCTGAGTCCGAAAAACACAATTTTGGAATTATGTCTGTCTGTCTGTGAACATGATAACTCGAAAACTATTAGAGCTACGGAGATGAACTTTGGCATGTGATCTTTATACATAATTTGTAGGTTTCTATCAAATTTTGGAGAAATTCCGTCTACGGGAAGTCTGTCTGTCTGTCTGTCCGCGGTCATGTGAACACTATAACTCAAAAATGAATGTAGGTCCGTATCAAATTTTGGGCCGTCGAAGGGTTGATGGTCTGTCGGACTGTATAATCGCATACTTATAAAAATTATATCTCCTAAACTCTTTGGCTTAGATAAATAAAAATTGGTATGACGGTTGCTAACATTAATTATAGATCTGTGCCTAAATTTCGTTTCAATCTGTTAAAAAAAAAGGCGTTCAAATTGCATATGCAATTTTTTTACTTGCCTACTGTAAGCAATCTCTGTGCATGCGCAAGCTATTCAGCGATAGCGAACGAGGTCATTTTCTCCCGTTTTCTTTTCGCTCGCGCACGCTCTCGCATTAGCGGAGCTTGCTAGAGTGTGATAGAAAATAAATATTGCTAAGTTTTAATACATACGCATCTCTCTGAATTTCATTCTTCACCTCAATATTTTACAATCACTATAATCTACAATGAAAAACCTTCTGATAGTCATTGCATACTGGGTTGTAGTAGGTTCGAATTTTTTATCCACGCAGGGGGAGGGGAATTGACAAATTTTTGAGAAGTATACGAGAAAGTTTAGGGGAGGCCACTCCCGCTGGTTTTATGAGAAATTAACCAAGAAAGAAATTATTAAAACATCCTTAAACCAGGACGATTTTTATCACCCAGGTTAGAACTTTCCGGCACTGATTAGTTTTTCGCTTACACCACTGCCTAATACCAAAGTAAATTTTTGCAGCACTGCTTTTCTCTAAGCTGACCACCCGCTACTGTTTGATCATTTTATTTCCGAACTTGAATTAATGTTTAACCCAAAATTTTATGGGTCTTTACTTCTGGAAGGCCCTACACTATCAAAGACTGCAATACCCAATGACAATGATATTACCCATGCAGCTTTGAAGTCCAACATGTTTTTTTTTTAAGTTCGTAATTTCAATTAAAATTAGAATTCAAAAAATGGCGAGCAGAATGGGAAAATGTTGTCACTAAACCATAGACAACTGCTAAAACTCTCAAACACTGTGATATAGGCCCTTCTTTCCAACAGTGGAAATTCTTCTTCAAATATTTGGGACGATTCTTGTGATTCTTGCATAACAGAGGTCAGTTTTTCTACATTAAAGTGCCTCGAGAATTATTTACGCAGTTCAGTGAGACAGAAAAGGTCCAGTGGTCTCCCTATGCCAACATTCATAAAGATAGAAAAGCGATGTTAAAGATGTGATGGACATATTTAACAAGAAGTCAAGGAGATTGGATGGGACTAACTGGCAATCTTGTGAAGAGGACGAAATTATTTGAGTAAAAGTTGAAAATCGAAAATTAATTTTCCCACAGTATCCTTTCACTTATTACTAGATACGACCTTGCATATATTTAATAAATTTAATTTAATTAATTAAATCTAATTAATAAAAATTTAATCAAGTAAAATTTAATTAATGAAAAATTAATTAATGAAAAATTAATAAGTAATTCACTTAAGTCATTCTTGAAAATAAAAAGTTAAAAACATGGAAAATATCTTTTTTTCCACCGTAGCCCACCTTTAACGGATTCCTAGATCCGCCCTTGTATTTAGGGGAAACTAGGTATACTTGACCCTAGTTATAATCTTTCTCATATTTCTCGAAAATTTTGATAGTTAGCATAAGAAAAGGATTTTAAGAATGGCAAATGTGCTTATACAAAATTGAGATGTCATTTAATTATATAATAAATATATATTTCATGAAATCACCTAGGGTCAAATATCACTAGCCTTAGGATCCTAAGCTAGGGATACTTTGACCGTATGTGCAAAGCTTGCTTAAATTCTTTCGATAATTTGTATGTACATGAAATTCAGATATTAGGTTAAAACTACAGCATTGAAAGCGTCTTCATCATCAAAAATGTTAATGAAATTAATGTTAAAAATAAAATGATATGGCATTCATAAAACGCTATTGTTATCAATAAAATTCAAGTTAATAAATTAAATTAGCCTACTCATTAGATTAAATCCAGTTATTAAAATTATTTTTTCAAAATTAAATAAACAATTAAAATATTGATTTAATTAAATTATGAAGATTATAGCAATGGAACTGATAACCTAACAATGTCACTAGCGCATTGTAGAATTACCGGTTTGGGAAAATTAGAATTGAGCATAATAACACCAAAATGAAAAGAAAGGATCTAAAACATTTTGTACAAAACAAGAAATTAGAAAAGCTAAATGGACTTTTCCACAGAAAATTCAAACCAATAAAGAGATGAGCTCAAAAGAAATGGAGAAACGTCAAATAAAGCCAAACGATGAGAAACAGTTCAAGCAAAAGATTTTTATAAAAATAATTAATGAACAGAAATCGTCAATTTGTAAGCGAGGAAAAATAGAATCTATAAATGATTAATTCCTTTTAAAAATCCCAATAAAATAATTCTTTGTATTATTTGAAATCATAACATCAAAAAGAAATGTTATACCTTAAATCTATTCTAATAAAATTCGAAGGTAAACAAACATATGTATCTATGTCCTTCTGTCTTCACATTAACTACTGAATGCTGAAACAAGCCGTAAGAACCAAAAGATGGAAAATAATGGAAGGAATCCATTTCGACTATTTAAATTCCGAAATTGTAATTAGTTAAAAAGATATTAATTAAAAACGTCAAAATGAATGAATTGACGTGCTGCCATCTATTGGCAGCATTGTGAATTCATTCACGGTGGATTCTTTTCCCCCATTATTAGTTTTCGCATCCGGTGCTGCATTTTTTTATTTATTTAACGGAAGTTAGTATTTCTTTTTGAGCGTGCTTCTGTGTTTGGATTTATTAACAATGGAAAAATATCGTTTTCATGCTCTTTTTCTTTATTTTTTGTATTAAAGTGTTCAACTTCGTAGCGTTTTGTTAGGGAAAGTAAGTGACAATATGTGTTGATTGTAGAGAAAAACGGAGACGGGGAATATGAAAATATATGGATCCCAAGGTCTCACGTGACCTCACTTCTATCCGCCCGGGAATATCCTATTATTCGTGATAACCCGTGCAACGCCGGGCCACACAGCTAGTATTTATTTACAAAATATATTTAAATAATTATTCTCATATAAACTATTATTCTCATATATATTCTCATATAACTATTATTCTCATATATTCAACTACCAAAAACATTAGTCATTATGCCGATGATCAAGGCGAGCAGCTGCCAGTACAACCGTCCAGCTTGATTATTTGAGTTGCCATATTGGCGACAATCTCCACCGCGCCAAAAAGTTGATCCCGCCAATACAATCTAATTTGGTCGGCTGAGAAAATCAAAGCTGCAATAAATATCAAAAGATACCTACCTATATCAATTCTTGTTTTGTGAAGTTTTCAGGTAGGGTCAAGTATCCTAACTTGACTTTTTCCATATAATCTAAATATTAAATCACTTAGAATTAAGATATTGCGCAACATCGTATATCAAATTATACCTTGAAATATGCTTAAAACTCAGAAATATTTTAATTAATTATATCTTCAAGAGTAAACTTCCAATCCAGAGGAATGAAAAAGGGAAAATTTATTTCTAAGCTCCAGGGGTGGCGCCAGGGCCCCCCTGTCGGGGATGCTGGGCCCCCCCCCCCGTCGGAGAAAATTTTTGTACGGGCTATCGAACTGTAGTTGATAAATAATAATCTCGCGAAAATTTGAGACCAATTTCATTACACTCGTCCCCCTGTCGGGGAGATCGTGCCCCCCTGTCGGGAAAATCCCCCCGCCGTCGGGCAAACTCTAACGCCATTCCTGCTAAGCTCCAGAAACATATTTACCTACAAGCCATTACGATGGTTTTTCAGATTGGAATGGAAATCCTCTCCAATACCATGTGACCGAAGGTCATATAGGGTTGGCACCAGTGGCGAATCCAGAATTCGGATCAGGGGGGGGGGGGGGGTGTAGTCATAAAAATTTTGTATCATAGTGACGAATGTCAAACCTCGTGGCTTATGTAAACCAAAACACTAACTTTACAGACTTTCCTCACCTGACAATAAGAATCATAAAGAATACTACGATAGTTTAATAAAAAAATACAATGAAATAGCTAGCCAAAAAATGTTTTCGACCGCATCGTCGCTACAAGTACAAGTGGATTGACTAGAAAAATAGGAAAATTTACGATCCTGTCAAGCCAGAAAGCATGTTGTCACGTTTTTATTATTTTTTAAAAAGGGAAATTAAGAACAACCACTTGTAGTGATTTTAAATAAAATCAAGAATTCTTGTTTAGCTTTGCCCCTCCCCCCCACTGGATGGCACACACAAATTACCAATTATTTCCCAATCTGAGAAAATTATGTAGGGTCAAGTAACCCTAGTTTTCCCTACCTGTTATTATATATGACCAGTGAAGAAGAATTAAAATAGTGTAATGTAATTGAGGATGATTGTGTGCAACATTTAAAAACTCTAGCTCATCTCAAAAAATAATGAAAAATAATTACAATATTTAAGTAACTTCTCATTAGCAATATGCGCAGTTACAAAAAATGACATTTCTGAGCTTGCTTAAATTCGTCCTATAATGCATGTCCAGTATAACACTATTTCCAATTAAGCGGAACGTAATCCTCCGAGTTGTACGAGAATCCACAGTATTATTGCTAACCTATAATCTCTCTTCCCAGCCATGTTAGTCCTATAATTGGAAAGATACATTTACAGAGGTTTTATTGGATGACGGGGGAATGTAAGACAATGACTCTCCGACCTTGGCGGCAAACTTGGAGCGAAATTTGGCAATTTTGGCGACAGAACGAAGTCTCTCGAAAATACAAGATTTGTCTCTTTATCTCTATTAGCTTTGGAGTTATCGTCGAAAGATTCCAATGTGACGTCACATCCTGTCTGAAAAAGGTATAAATACCGACATACTCAAAGAGGAATTAATCTCTCATTGGAGTCTTGTTCGAGTTTGATTTGGTCATCTGTTAGAAGCTGAGCGCTATTGTTCGTGCCTTTTCTGTTATTATTAGTGATTTGCTGTCTGCTTGTGTTGGTAATTTGTGCAAGTGCTGTTCTTCGTGCTACTTGTGCTTCGAGTTTTCTGGAATATTCGTGAAATAAAGCGCCATTTTTCAATTATCTAGCTTGTTGGACTGCTTTCACCGTACACATACCGGCCGATTTTTGTAACAGTATTATATTCGCCAAAAAATTCGGTCTAAAGATTTTGATGAGCCTTCTCTTTCTAGACCTGCCTGGTCAGAAAAAAAATTTTTTTTGCAATTGGGCCTTTCTGTTGGTTGACCTGTCAGAACGATAACTCAATAAATTTGACAAAAACACTTTTGAAGTACACACTTTTATTAGTGTACTGGAAAGTAGTTTTTTTTATTTTAATCATTTTAAACTTTTTATTTATTTTTTATATAATTCTTTATCACAAAAATTATAGAATTTTGAAATCTCCTCCACTATTTGGTTCCACTGGTATAGAATCAAAATTTAATAAAATTAACGGTTAAAATTCGGTTAAAATCAACCGAATTGTAGATAATTAAATTCTATAAATATTAATGTAGTGTATTGTCAACGAGAATACTTAAGTGCACAAAACTTCAAAACTCTAGAACTTCAGGAAAAAAGTAAAAAATCGATTATAAAATTCCCTCTTTACTAACATGAAACAAATCAATTTTAATTAAAGTGTTTAATAAATTTATTAATTTTAATAAATTAATTTATTAAAAATATGAATGTAGATGTTTAGTATTGAAGAGAAAGGCAATGTTCCAAATGGCAAATGAAGTAAAGTTTACCATCAGTTTTCTTAATAATGAGATTAAATAAAGTTGATTTTAACCAACTGGTACATCATTAATTAGCCGTTTCTCTCGTGACTTTCAAATTCTTAAACTAATAAATATCGTAGTTGCTATGTAAACTCGTGAATTGTATAAACTTAACTAGTCTCACCGTTTATTCTCAAACAGTCTTTTAATGATACCAATGTAATTGTACAATTTTTCCTCCAATTTTAATACACATCTCAAAATTCATTTTAAACATAATTTGTAACAGAATTTTATATTGTTGCAATTAAATTCAAATCAATTTTATTGTTTCATAAAATCCTTGATTCGCGTGTTTTTGCCACTGTTAAAGTTATGATCAAAATAATGCTTTCTCTGGACATTAACAGAAAGACCTAATTTTTAATTCCGTTTTTATTTCGTATTTATTTTTACCTTTAAATGTGCAAGTGCAGCAATTCAATGACGTTAGTTTAATTACTATGCGATGTTTAATTTAAAAGTGAAGAAGACATTCTATTTTTTCTAAGTCTACGTCTAATTTTCTAAGCAGTCTAAGAAGATAAATTTATCAAAACCACAAAGTGATGTTAAAACTTTAGGTAATAAAAATCCTTCCAAATTCTTTTTTAGTATGCATATGATTTGATTTGATTGGGGGGTTTTGGGGATTTTCAGCAACAAAGTCTATTATCCCCTATTCATTCCAAAGTTCTTTTCAATCCGTAATCAAAAAAGAGATGAAAATTTCCATCAAAAGACGGGTTAAAATTATTGCCGATCTGATTCGGTCAAGAGAAAAAAAAATGGCACCCTCCTTTTACTATGCATATATATGTATAAATCTTCAACTACGAAGTATTGCCATAAAAAAACATCTAAAAGTCGAGATGTGTAAAATAAATAAATAATAAAATTTTTAAAAAATTAAAGCAAACTCTGAAGAGAAAAATAAAATTCTTCATTTTTAAAAAAATTATGTTTTACTAATGCTCTGAGTAATTTTTAAAAAAACAGGGAAAAAACGAAGAACGATTTTAAAATTTTCTTTCTTGGGAATTAAACAAACCACTGAGAGCTGTACAATAATAACATATCTATTAAAATGTAAAAATGAAATTATTACCAGAAATAATTTAAACTCTTTATATGAAAAAAAAGCATATTTCTTTCATGAATAATAATTTATTGTGCTCATTTGAAAATTCTTTTGAAAAGAAAACATTTCAGATTTTGATTCGAATTTTTTAATAATTCGAATCAAAATCAGTTACAATATATATATATATATATATATATATTTGTTTAGGTTTTCGCAAACTAGAGTTCAATGAAATTTCAATAAAATTCTACATTTGGAATTGCAAATGGTACACTTTCGACCACTTTCACTGTTTATTAACGGTAGAAACTGAAGGTTTCGGTTTCAGGAAATGTTCGGAATAAACAGAAGTTCTGTTTTCAGTTTAATACCGTTAGCTTCTCAGCAGCCGGCACATTATGACAAACAGACTGAGGGAGACTCGGTGTTTGAGCAGACACCAATCTCATTTTTCTAGCCATCATTTTTTCCCCTTGATTTTAAGGTGCAAAAACTAGTACTCTACAGGTTAAACCGAAATATTTGCTAAAAAATGAAAAGGAATTTGAAAGAACAGAAAAAAAAATGTGCTTTGTATGCACATAATAACAGAAGGGGGGGGGGATTAAAATTTAAAAAAAAAAAAAAAAACGTATAGTTTTTTTGCTGCGGGCATATACCGGAATTTGTGGCGCTGCGAGCGAGGTTTTCGACCAATGATTGAAACTGGTTTGAAACCAAGGTTGAAACCGTACATGTTTCCGGGCAGTAACTACGACACTTCTCAACTTGCGAAATAAATCGAAGAATTTTTGTAAATATTTACATTCTTCTGTGCATGTAAACCTATTCGAAATGAGTGATTTATTACCGAGAGGATTTCGGTTTAGTCATAAAGACAAATCTCTTCTCGCGAAACTTGTCGGCAGTTTCCCAGCAATTTTATACAAGGGCTTAGATGCCGAATCATTATCGAAAAAAATGAAAGCTTGGGAAGAATTAACCAAGCAATTCAACGCGAAAAATAATGGTCATGATTTTAAGTTTACACCGAGACATCTAAAAGGTAAATCAAACTTTTATATGCGTTTGTTTGTTTATGTTTATAATACTTACGCGAAAAAAAAAATTTTATTCTGTGTACCGCCCTCTTTTGCTTATATTTACATATTTTATTATGCTGGATCTGTATGATTATCAAGTTATATATTGCATAGTTTGAAAATTGTCGATTGCTTGGAGTTTCTTTAAAATTTTACTTGCATTATTTATCACAAATTTTGCAAGAGATTTTTTTTTATTTGTAATTCTCATTGTAGTAATAATAGTCCTGATTTTCAAGAAAATATTTCATCAAAAAAATTATACTTGCAATTTTAAAAAAATACTCATTAGCATAAAAATATTTAAAAAAATACAAACATTCAAATTAAGTAACTTTTAATTTTGTAGTTACATTGATTTTGGCATTATTTATTTCTTTATTTTTAAGTTTGTTGATTACCTATTTTATTTATTGATTACTATTTTTATAAAGGATTTTCATTTAACTAAATATCTGTGCATTTTGTTCTTGACAATAAATGATATGTACTCATTTAATTACAAAAATGTGTGAAAATCTTGCTTATAACATACCAGCTTTAATATGAATTTGAAACAGAAAAATGCAATGAATAAATGAAAATAAATTTTGTGAATCAGTAAGAAACTATTCTGAAATGTGTAATATTTTTTGATCAACAAATGCTGTATAGAATATATACAATAATTAATATACATAAATACACAGTTAATTTAATTTTTCATTCAAAAGTCTTATAATACTTTGAAAGAGCAGCATTACCTTTTTTTGTTATAGGATCTTTATCCTCTGTCAGATTTTTTTTATATTGAATTTTTTCTCTTATCTTATATAATTGGGAATGTTTTCTTCAAATTAATCATGGAAGGGGTTTATTGTCGAATGCCGTATTTCAAAATTGATCTTAGTTTTCCAGCATGAAAATGGATATTTAATTTGAGCTCAATTATGGAATATTTTTGTTATTTTATTATATTAGAAGTCATTGATACATGTTTGATGAAATTGCCCTTTGATTTACTTAATTAAAACTAAAATGCCATTGGTATAAAAAAAATTATGAATTCCACATAGTTTAGTTTTTGTGTAAATGCCCGATTTATTACTTATCTTTGCAATGTATTCTTGTTATTTCTATTTTTTAATGTTCCTTCAGTTTCGAAGAATACCAATATTCTTGGAAAATTGTCTTTTTTAAAAGTCAGAAATATTTAATTTTATATCATTTAAATTTATTGAAACTGATGATCTTACCATTTCCCAAACATGTCTCATTATCTTGAATCATGATTAGATGATGGGATAGAAGATCTTGACAACTGAATATGATGTTTGAAGATAAATAGTAATGCTGCATGTGTTTGCAAAAATATAGTTCATCTTCAAGCTGTTAATTATCAGTTAGATTACATAAGCATGATAATTTTCCTGGTAATGACTACAAAATATTTGATTTAGACTATAGGTATTGTATATAATTTTAAATACTCGACTTTTTATGCAAGAAAAATTGCAGCTTTAAATTTTTATAAATAATGCATTCTTATATATATTTGAAAAAACCAAGGTTGTTATCTGGTGGCCAGGTTTTGGCTTTTTATGTTTTAAAAAAAATGACAGAAGGCCATCTTTTGTAATAGCTGCTGATGTTAAAGGCTTAGGACTACTTTACCTGCATGACTCTTTTGTTTCTCATAAGTTTTTAAGTTTAAGTAAGTTTTTTTTCTAACTTCTGTTGTTATCCTTTATCTCTAAAGTAAGACATTAGTTATGTTTTTAACATATATGCTTACCGAGATATAGAGGATCGCATCACCAATTCATGCGTATTTTTGCCCAACTTTGCGATTCAGTAATCGCTGAACTACAATTCCAATTTTCAATTTTTTTTGTAACTTCTGTTGTTACCCTTTATCTCTAAAGTAAGACATTAGTTATGTTTTTGACGTATGTAGTTACCGAGATATTGAGGATCTCTCCTATCAAGTTTTGTAGCATTTTGTCATGTGAATCAAATTCCTTCCTGAGACCCCAATGAGAGGAACATAGTTCTACGTTTAAAAAAATCTCAGATTCAATGTCCAATATACTTTTCAAAGATGCATTTTCTATATAGTCGTGGTGCACAATAAAACGGATTAAAATTCTTGTTGTTATAAATTGGGGATTTTGTTGAAAGGAGTACCAGATTAGCCATTGTCATGTCAACACTGTTATATGGAAATGTCAAATGTGAAAAACCACAATCAGCAAAATATATGAAATTTGGGAGTAACAGCTGGAACCACTAGGGGTCACTAGGTATTTTATGACAATATACAACAATTTGAGAGCAGATGTAGATAACGTATACTAGTGTTTTGCATCAATAAAATGTTTTATTATATCAAAAAATTTGACACCTTGATGCAACTATGGCATTATGACATTTATTCAGCTGACTCGTGATAAGCTGTACATCTTTTGAGTAAGTTGGGTCCGCGTAGGAAATGAGAAATATGCATATGACCTTGGTTGGAAGATTATCTTCATATCACTGCAATGTGTGATGTATATTTTACAAATGCATTCAATTTAAGATTTAATTTGAAATTTTTTAAGAAAAGTTGTTTTATATCATATTGTAGAATGTGCTATGTTATTTGCAACTAATAAAATGTATATATATGTTAATTTATCCATTCTAAGACTTATTAATATTTTTTAAAAATATTTTAATTGACTGAACAAATTGTTTAGCAGTAAAAGAAATTAATTAAAAAATAATTTGTCACCAATATATTTCAAAAGGTAATAAAAATAGAAAGGCAACACCATATTTGTCTTTTATAAATGTTGCATAGCAACGCAGAAGAAAAAAATTTTGAAGAATTCGATGTCAAGGACTTAATGTGTGATTTGTGCATAATTGTGTAAAATGTCTGTTCTTTCTGGAAATCATCAATAAATTGGTTGTTTTTGTAAAGTAGGCTCGTCTTGAAAACTCTACTTCTTTTAATACAATATATAATATTGAAAAGAGATGACTCCTTGTCAAAATTTTATTTATTATACTCTTAACCTCAATCAATTTTTAAAAATTTATGGTGTTTTATGATATGTTCTGTAGAATACCAGACTTTTCATATAATGGAATGTTTTTATTTCTATTTAGCTTTATGGAAACGAATGAAAGTGCAGTCGAAAAAAGCAGCTGCTGCTCAGGCCGCAGAAGGGACCAATGGTTCTCCATTACCTGATTTATCAATATCCAGCTTAGAGTCAGTATGTATACATTAAAATCAGATAAATTATTCTTTTTGTCACTGTCATGATGCATTATAATTTCTTAAGCTTGTTAGCTCTAATAATGTGTAATTAGTCCCTTAACAAGTACTAGCCACCTTTGGCAACCAGCTTGTTTGCTAGGAATATAATTTCAATTGAATCCCTTATACATAATTTGATATTCATGTTTCCCGTAACAAAGTAATTTTGAAATTCAAATTGTGATAGACATTTAACCCGTTTTCTTTTAGTAGTGTTGCACTGCACATGTTCTGTTTATTGTCTACATGAAAGATCCTAATGAAGTCTAGAAACTGTCCATGTCATTAACATCTAATTGTAAGTTGTTGACGCCAACTTCACTTTCTTATTCCTTGTGCAAAATTTGCATTTCATTTTTATATTAAAACGTCAAGGCACATTTGCTGATAAAAAGAATTAAAACACAACCATATTCATTCAGCTTAAAGGATACATTTCCAAATATATTTACAATCTTAGAAGACATTGTTTACAGATTTCCAGAAAAACTGGTGAAATAAAAAAAGGAAAGAAAATTCATTAGGATATTGCCTTTGCTTTCAACAATGGAAGAGAATTACGCAAATAAATATCTGTTTAAACAATGAAAACGGTTTGAATTTTATTGTAACAATTAAAAATATTGTTGTAAATTATGCATAAAAATATATTTAAAAATTCATTAAAATTAGGGAAAAATTGTACAGCAACTTAATTCATATCATTGTAAAGGTAATTTTTTGCACTTTCAGATTGTGTAAAAACAATTTTTGTGCTTTAAAATTTTCGCAAGTTATTAAGGAAAAACATCAAGATTTTGCTTAATTTTTAATTAATTAAAATTTCAAAAAAAGTTCTCCGAGATGCACATTCCCACCCTCCAAATTATGTTTGTGCCAAATTGCTCTAGGTCCGGCAGTCTGTCCTGCAGAGCGCCAACACAAGACAGACACACATTCTCCTTTATTATTAGCAGAGATTCTGTAGACAGCAGTGGTGTAGTCGCAAAGCAAGCAGTGCTATAAACCTGGATAATAAAAATCATGTTGCTTTTAAGGAGATTTTTGCAAATTTTCTCATTTATTTCCCGTGAAAAAGCAGTGCTCATAGTAGTTGGAGTCAATTCAAAGTGCTGGCATGGAGGAAGCTTCTCAGTGTCTTGTTGCTCTGAATTAAATTGTCCTGATTATAATTCTAATTTATTTTTTGATGTATTTAAACATAATTTAGTTTTAACTCTATCAATTAATATTCTTTACAATAAAATTATATTTTTTTATGATGAAAGTTGCTTAACCCATTAATGCCTCAATTAATTCTACTGAATATATTTTGATGAATGTCTCAAATCTAAGTTATTATGGACTCCTCTTTGACTATACCAGGGATGGGGAACCTGCGACCTTCTTGAGTTGTATATGCAGCCTTGCCGGTTATTTACAATTTGCATTAAAATAATAATTACAAAACCATATCCCTTAAAATTCTTCATGTGGCCTTTTGCCCAACTGCCAAAATTTATCACGGCATTTCAGTGCAAAAAGGCCCCCACCTTTGGGCTATACTTATTCATTGCTTTATTTGTTAACTTCTTCAAAGAAAATTGATATTGCTAATACATGTTACAAAAATAACCTTTTTTTATGTAACAGTTATTTTCACTTCCAAAATGCATGTATCAACACTTTTTCATTTATTATTAAGGAAACTTGAAAGAATTCTGATCTTCATAATCTGAATTTATCCCCCCCCCCCACTTCATCCATGTGTCATGCAAACACCTATTTCGTATCATTCCTTCAATTTTTGTGAATAATGTGAAATGTATAGGTTGATTTGATGTAGACATCTTGCGAAGTGTATTCTCATACATTTAAAAAAAAATCTTTCTTCCTGTAGGCATTGTTTTGTTCTTGTTATTGTTATACGAGTTGGCTTCTTAAAAGTGTTGTAGGTGTTTAGAAATTTTAATTTTTTTAAATCTGTATTTCTATATATGAATGCTAGCAATACATTTTTTTAAAAAAATTTTGTTCTTCTGTCCTTTAATCATGCATACGTTTTTAAGCTTTTTTCTGATAAATAATCGACAATCAATTTAAATGAGATTGCTTAAATATTTTTAATTTTCTTGTTAATTTTGCACTTTTGGTTACACTAATAAATTATGATTATATTACTTGCATTAAAGAGTATTCCATGAAGATAAAAATTGTTAAAAGAATCATATTTAAGTCTCATTCTGGTCTTCTTGTGAATATGTCATTTGATATTGTGATAAACCAAACATGATCAAACTTTTCAAAAAATATTCCTTCTCTTAATGTGTGTTATGTCACACTTTGTTCTTTCTTTTGACTCTAATATCTTGCTTTTTTTTTTCTTTTGATATTGGCTTATAGTGTATGTGTCTACCGACTTACACCTTTATTAAAGTCAAACTTTTCATATAGAGTATTTTTCAGAAGATGTAAGCCATTTTGGGATCTAAATAGATTTCTTGATATTGCTACATTTATAAAATTTGTAATTTAATGCTATTTTTCTATTGCTTCTTGAAGCACTGTATCTTACTTAAGTGTTTTGTAATTCTTTGAGTGATTTCATCTGAGAGCTATTTAAATCTATGTGGCGATTTGTAGCACCTTTTGAGAAAAGACCTGTTGTATGGAGTGGACAGTTTGAGTCTAGCAGTGCTGTTTAAAAAAAAAAAAACCTATTCTTTCCCTCTCTTTGAAGGACAGTTTATTACCCATTACTGAAAGTGCTTCTCAGTTTGAGACTGGTTGCCACCTCATTAGTTGACATAATTGTGAATTACTCCGTAACCTGTAGAATATAGTTGGATAAAATCTCAGGAAATTTTCTCAAAACTGGGAATTCAACATGGAAATGTCATGCTTTTGATATCTGTTAAAGTTACTATTCTTGTTTTCTCTTATTAACAGTAAATCTAGTCAGCGCACTTGTTATTAGGAAAATTGGATAGTTGAGTAAAGCTATCTCCAGACTATTAAAGCTTCTTACAGAGTAGTTCCAAGAGGATATTAAAATCCTGATGTGTTTGCAGCACAACATCTGTACCAGTCTATGTGTTCCATAGATCTATCTTTATCAGTAAAAGGAAAAGAATCTTTTGGTATAGAATTTACTCTACTTGTAAGGAAGAGACTAAAAAGGACAGTCTCGAATGTCCCTCCCACTGGCGTAGCTAAAGGAGAGGTGGAGGGAGTGGTACACCCAGGGCAGCACTTCGAAAGTGGTATGATAATTGCATGTCATTGTGTGCGTAAAAAAATAACTAATGTAATTAATTCTTATTTTTCACCTTTGTTCGTTAAATTATGGATCCGTGAACAAAAGACTGGTGGTAGATATGCAATTTCACTACCTATCTGCAGTGGTCAAAGGAGTCAAATGACAAATTTTGTTACTTTTTTTAGGTTTATGTGCCCCATATAACTTGTAAAGGAAGAGCAGCATGTTGCAAGTTCGCCCTGGGCGAATATTTGCAGCTATGAACACTAGTCTCTCCTTTCCACCCTTGGGTAGCTTCCAATTATTAGCCGATCATCTGTACAGAAGTTGATTGTGTCCTTTAACCTTCGTGATTTTTAAAAGGGTAAAGAGAGGTACCATTTTCTGCAAATCGTCCTGTTCTGACGTTTTCCAGAACTTAAGATCATAAAAATTTATCTGATCTTTTAGACTGATTTCTATTGACTGATATTTTATTCTCAAAAACTATAGATTAAAAAAATGCTCATACAGTGGGAACTCTCTTAATGAGCATAATTCATTCCAGAATCTTGCTCGTAATATGATAATGCTTTCCATGCTGAAAGAAATACTCGGAAAATTTTAGGTATAACATTTATTCAAAGAAAATTATATATAACATTGTGGAGGAGCATGATCATCTTTTCTCCTGTCGCAGATTGAACCTACCTGGAATGAGAAATAGATTTGCAGAAAAGAAATTTAAAATAATTATTTATGATACATATTTATTTCTTTTTTTACTAAAGAGGTTTTTGCTGATGCTTCAAATTTTGCCAAGAATACAGTACAGGTTATGTGAAGCTGTGCTGATAGTTAATGCTGTGACACAGGAGTAGGTTGTACCCATATGCTGACTAACTTACTATAAGAAATAAACAACCCCAGGAACAGAATTGTATCCAGTGTTCTACAGCATGATCTCAAACAGTTGGAAGTGTTCTGCAGGTATTTTGTCCAAATTTCGTAGACCACAGCAAACTGCAAAATAGATATAAAAATAATACTTAACTAGTAGAATTTTTATTACTTATTAATGACAAAACATTATATTAAAATTAATTATTTAAAACCAAGGCATACATTCAGAATTTGCAATTCTGTCAATGACTTTTGAAGTAGGATACTGCGACATTAATGGGGGACGTACTGTTCGCAAAATGTTTATGAAAATTTGGCCCATACATTGCGACAATGGCCGCTTTTAACAACTTTCTTACAGATTAATGGCCATGTGGTGCACCATTGGAATAAATAAACATTTTTTTGTCAGTTGTTCCAACTACTGCATCATCCCTATCAATTGCGGTGGGTCTTTTTTGAACAATTTTGTCGATTGTGGATCCCCACGATTCACAAATTATTTCCGACACGGGGATAGAAATATTAAATACTATAAATTTCATTAATCTGGGGATCTCTGATTCAAGCTCATTCATGGCCTAATAATGCAAAAGCAAGTGGAAAAAACATGTCCGAATCTGTTTCCAGTTAGGTAAATGAGCCCTGCTCGTATTCCAGGAACTCTGTAGTTCCAGTACATTCTTATACATGCAGCTTTTAACAAGCCTGTTTCGGATCTTTATTCCCAGTGACGTCAGCCCCGATGATGGCATGGCTTTCTCGTAAGACACGCAATGGTTATTTTTGCCATTGCTCCAATCTCTGCAGGCTGCGTTGCATGAAACGTGAAGAGAGAAGGCATGGCATAAAGAGCGCCTATCTTTGATTGTTCTGCAGAACATATTGTATATTTTTGTGGTGTGTGCGTATGGTTTTTTTAAGGATGAAATGTTCTGCGAAGACCGTGTTTGTTCTGCGATGTACGTCACACTTTTATGCACTTTCTGCTTCCGGGACAACTCATGTTATATTTTCAGTAAGTAAAAAATTCAAAGCCAGAAACATTTACAATTAGTTTCTAACCTTCATTCCATGCCTATACCAGAATATATACCCAAAATGTAACTGTAGAACAAATATTGAAATGTAGCGTTTCCCGCACCAGCTTGGGATGACTTCTTGGTGCGGCTCCTGGCGCAGGATCAGCAGTCAATGTGTTAAATAATTATGTAGTGTGCTTAACCGCTGCTTTATTAAAGTGATGCTTCTCAATGTACGATGCAACAGTTTTCCATGCTCTCAGCATTTCTCTTATTGCTTCAGAAGATTGTGGCTTTGCTTTTACTTCCTCCTTCAATGACAAACTCTCCTCCACAACTTCTTTCTGTGAAACACATTGCAATTCCATAAGTTCTTCGGTGGTCAACTCTTTGCTGTGTTCCTCCACAAGCTCATTGATATCATTCGTATACACCTCCAGTTCCATGATCTCTGCCATAGACACAATCTTGTTGACTAAAGGCTTCACGGGGACTGCCTCAAACCCCTCAAAGTCGCATTCAACAATGCTCTCCGGCCAAAGCTTTTTTCAAGTAGAAATGAAGGTTCTCTTAGCCTTTTCTGAAGCATTTTCAGTCAGCTTGAGGCAGGCAGCAATGTGGAAGTGATATTTCCAAAACTCTCTGAGTAAAATTGTCATTCATTATAGTGAACCGTCATTAGTTATACAACTTATTTTTCTACAATTTGTTTTGCTCGTTATGCAAATTACTCATTATGAGAGGTGCTTGTTAAGCGAGGTTCCACTGTATTCTCACCGTAATACTACCCTAACACTTAATAAATAAGCAAATAAATCTCTGTCATGTCTTTACATTTAAGAACAAAAACTGATGAATAATATCTATCCTTCAAATCATACCTATGTACCAAACTGAATAATTTGTCAATCACTTTGTGTTAAGCATTTAATAATGTGATTATATTTTTATTATAGGTGATGCCAATAATTCTAAGTGAAGCAGAAAAAATACCTCCTGATGAGTCATCATCCTCTTATGTTCTTCCCAATGATCCACCATCACCAGGTTCATATGTTTTACCTGACAATCCACCACCTACGATAGATGAAGTATATTCTACAACAAAAAATAACACAGAAGATTACTACAGCCCCACACCTTCACCAATGCCCCCTACTAGTCACATTCTGTCTCGTTGTTTGATAAATGGAGACAAAATGAAGTTAGTATGAGATGAATACTATTTATATCTATATTTTAAAAATCTTTATCATTATTTTAGGCTGCTAGATCCATTTTGTTTTGAATGCATGAAAACACCTCTATATCATTGGTTGAATGCAGTTCAATTCTATAACTTTTTGAACACGATGCACTTAAACGATGCATTCTATAACTTTGCATTTTCTTTGGTTTTAAAATCTTTCTGTGACAGATACATTTATAGTAAAACAAAACCATGCAGAATGAAAGCATCTCTTAATTATTATGTTCAGAATTTTTATACTGTTGAGGTAAAATAGATTATTAAACCATAATTTTGAGACATGGCCAAATAATGAGGACAGCCTGTGAGCCACAAACACTTTCTAAATCTTCCTATCGTGGCAGTGTAAGAATGTTTGACTCCGTAGAACCATACTGAGACGATCCTGCACACCTGGCAGAACTGCCAAAGCTGTGCCCCCCCCCACTGCATTCTACATTTTTGTTATTTTTTTATTCCATCTGTGACGCACCCCTCCCCCAGAAAAACTACCTTCCTACATTTTTTTTTCTTACACAGATTAAGCAAATTTTATATTCTCTTATATAAAAAATTATCTTTGTCAGGCCAAATCACCCGCTAGCAAGATTAAGTGTAGCTTTATCTACAGTCTCAACAACTAACAACTCCTGAAAATTTTTCCGCCACAGAACACTTATTGAATTCTTTTTTATTTACACAGCAGATCATACCTCAGGGCCAGAGAAACACAAGGGCTGGTTCATAGAGCCTTCAGCGAAGAACCAGTGGGGGAAATTTGTGACGTCACCAAGCGGACACTCCTCACTCGAAAATACGAAAATCCCTTTACTATAAGGGTTTTGATATTATTGTTTTCCTTTTTTACTTAATATTTAAAATTGGATGCCAGTATCCTCGATCTTTTTTAAACACTTCTTCGAAGAAGTTTTGAGTAAGAACAGTTTCATCTTTCAAAACCAAACCGGCGTCAAGAAAATGATTTCTCAATAGTTTCAAATAATGTGGAGGATCGGCGAATGCCCAGATCCATCTGCAGTTTAAAGGATGAATAAAATATTGTTCTTTGAGGTTATTTTCAGTTCTTTCCAAAGTGTGGCGCCTCCAGCTAAATCGGAAAAAATTGCTTTTACAATTAAGCCTTTCTCTTCAATGTCTTTAATTATTTCGTACAAAAGGTGTTTCGTCATTGTTGTATCAAGATTGAAGAATACTGGTTGTTTCCAGCGGCATTTATCTGAGTTCCTGTTAAGATATTTTTAAAATTTTCTTCTATTTTCAATAGTTTTTTCACTTCACTTTTTAAACATTTATTTTCGGTTAGAATACAGCCAATTTAAGCTTTCGTTTTCATTTCTTTTATTTTTTTTCTCCGATTTTTCTTAGTCTCCTTGTTTTCTCAGTCTTCCTCGTTTCGCATGCTTTTTTAGGACTCTGCCATTTTAATCTAATTTTTGCTTCCTGTAAAATACTTCTATTCCTTTTCCTATCACTTCTACTTGAATTATCTTCCCCATTATCTTGCAATGGCAAGCTAACATTCGGAACTTCATCAGGTTTTACAGTTTTCTTTTGATTTAAACAAAGTAGACAATTCTTCATGTTATCAGTTAGCCTGAAGTGATCACTGCATATCCTAGCGTATTTTACATTTATATGATCTTGTCTTTTACATTTCGAGATCCGAAGTTTATTCCGATTCGGACATACTGAAAACACATGATATGTTACACCTTTGTCTTTCGTTTTCCTGTGATAATTTGAACAGGTAGCGACAGCACAAGTAGACATACTTGCAAGAGATGCAAGATTTTCACAATATTTCAACAAAATAACAAGTAACACTGGACAAAACAGGAACAAATAGAAGAATGAAAGAACAAACTAAGAATGAAAGAATCTCCAGTGGACACTCTCGGACCCCACTCTGTCAGCCTAGTGACGTCAAAACTGGTTTCCTCCCTACATGTCGGCAAATCGTAAACTTCAAAGGTATGAGCCAGCCCTTATAGTTTTCTGGCCCTGATCATACCTATCGTAACTCTTAAAAATTATTTTTTAATGGTCATTTTGTGCCCCCTTGGCACAGGCCAATATCGCCACCCCCTCTCTATGATCCTGGTTACACTAAAAAACAGGTTTTATATGCATCAAGCCCACATACATGACAAATCTTGGCATAATTGTATCTCAGGCAATCTTGAATCTGAGAGAATAGGGTTAGGATAGGGCTAATAGTACTCCTTTTAGAATGTATATAGCAGACTTATGAAATTTTGTTTCAGAATAGGAATTATTAGAGATAAAGTTTGGGACAATTCCTTAACTCAGAAAAGAAATTTTTTCAGTTCTGGATGTTTACAATTTTAGCAAATTAACTCGAAAATTTTCCTCCAATATTCTTGAAGTTTGAATTTATGATTTTCTGTAAGATTCAAAAATATTTTTTGAGTGTATCAAGGTGGCTGTATCTAAGGGGGTTCTCGTATGCGGGGGTGACCCCAAAGGGAGACGTCCCCCCTCAGAATGAAGTAAGTTTTTTTTTTTAAAAAAAAATTGTAGATTCTATGTCTAGATAATAAACTAAACCCATTCTTGATGTTTTTTCATCATATTTCAAAAAATTTAATGCCTTGCGCCACAAAGGGTTAAATTTCCTGTTGAGAATTGTTGGTATATGTGTATTAAACTTCTTTTTAATAAGCTTTTAAAAAGTACAGTGTAAAATCCTTGCCTTTACCAAAGATAAATGTGGATAATTATAAGGCTTAGTTGTAGTTGGCATTTTCAAGCATCGTTTGAATGTTAGGATTTGTATCAAACAATCTACCAGACAATCATGACAATATTTATAAGTCTGAAATAATTTTATTGGAATTGTGGAATTTTATGTGACATAATATGCAGAAAAAATGTTATAATTACAATTTCTATAAAAATTCATTCATGTTTTTAAATGAAAAATATACATTAATTGATTAATTCTATATTCCATGATTTTAATGCTTCATTAACCCTACACTGAAAGTTTATTTATCTATTTATTTTCTGTTTCAGATGCATAAATATTTATAAATAACTGTAAAGAATGGAGGAGTGTAATTTAAAAAGTTAATGTTGAACTAAAATTTTTAATTTAAATTAATTAACTAAAAGCAATGATTGTTTAATTTATAAATTTACTTTAAAACTTTTCTGCTTCAACGTAACAACTGTTAGTTACATAATTATTAAAATATGCAGAATTAATTTTAAAAAGGAAAAATGTAAATGGTACAAAGGTATTTCACTGCAGGAAGTAGTTTTAAATTTGAAAAAGTTTCAATTCTTTAGAAATCATGTTAAAATGATATATGTTCTGTTTTGTTTCAGAAGAAGGAAACCTGTCGAAATAGAAATTGAGAATTTACAAGAAGAACATAGGTTAAGGATGGAATGCCTAAGGTTAGACAGAGAAATTAAAATATTAAAAAAGTGGAAACTTGAGCAAGAGATTCTGTCAACTGGCTATGAATTACCACCTGAAAATTATTCATGAAAACAGCATGCATAAAGCTGCATTATAAAAACACATGTGACAGTACATCTTCAGGTTTCCTGAAAAATGTTAATTTTGTTATTCTATGACAGAATCAGAAGCACTTGAAAGAAAATGCACATATAAATGAAACAGAGTGTAAGAGGTATGGTTAAAAATTGAAAATGGTGATTATCATGCAGTTATCTACTGGAAGGTCTTGTAAAAGTTTCATATAAAAGTAGCTTAATAGAGTGATAAATATTTTCTTCTTAATATTTGCAACATGTCCCACTACTCAGAAAAAGACAGCTTGTTTTAGGGTGTACAGCAGGCTGTATAAACAATCTGACCTCACAAAACTAGGATCTTGTGTAATATTACTTTTATATAATTTAAAAATTCATTATTTTATTATTCACTACCCTAAGCATGTTATTTTTTTCTCTGGTGTAGATCTTCAATTAGAGTGCTTTTTGCTGATTTTTGCATTGCAAAAACATAGTATCACAAGCTAGCTTGAAACATGTTCATTTGGCAGCTGTAGTGTAGATAGTGCTGTGTCAGCTGTACTGTGGATAAGTACCATACCAATTTGTATGATTTGATTAATAAGCAAATCTTAAAATATTTTCTAAAAATATATTTGTTTATCTTTAAAATATTTCTGTGTTTTGTTTGGAACTATTATTAAATTGTCTACCGTAACGACATAGAATTGGTCCCCATTTTTTCTTGATTTGGCTCCAACTAATGGGATAAATTCACTAGATGCCATAGTTACATGACAAACGTGGTTGTGCATGCCATCTATTATCTCTGCATATTGTATTGTGACATCTCATCCTCTTCCCTCCTGCAACATCCACAAAAGGTACCAAAATTAAATTGGCACAGCACACTTGACAATTTACTCATAAACTTGAATTGCCTCCTTTGTAATGGCTGTTCTTAAATTTTAAAAGAGTACATAATCGCCCTAAGAATATGAAAGGCAGTGATTCAAAAATGAAAAAGACATCTTTAAATTTAACCCTCCGAGCGGCCCAAACGTCATTTTCCATTTTTCATGTTCAGTTCAAAAGCAGATAGCTCGTATTTATATTTATATTTTCTTAAACAATCATGGATAAAGTATTCTTAAGATTTCAGAGATATAATTAAATACAAAAAAAGATTGATTCATTTACTTTAAAAAATAAGTTTTCTAACCTGACAGCTAAAAGTTCAAAATAATTGGGCTCTCAGAGGGCTAATTAAAAAAACAGTGGTTTGAAACTATGCAGTAGACTAATAAAGACCAACTTTGTAGCTGTGTGTCGTAGTTACCTTATAAATAAACATACGAACATGTAAAGTATGACTGTTGTTTGAATGTACCCATCTCAATCATGTCATATTCTTTGTTCATTCAAAGCTTGACATATTGTTCTTTTATACATTTTGTACTGTCAGACAGTAAAGAGTTAAATATCAAGCATTTCTACAAATACAGTTATTTAAACTTGATAATTAAAAGTGAAATTGCTCACTAGTTTGAAGAAACACGTCTAGAAATATGTGTAATGTTCTATTGTGATAGGTATACAGTAAAAGCTAACCGGCATGCTCGGGAAACGCCGATTTCCAGATACCTGAAAAGTCCGGATAGTTGAGTGTGGTGGGGAAAATGAGGGGGATTGTAGCCTTTTTTTTTACCGATTCTATACCTTAACCTTTTTGTCAATTTCGCTTTTTCAGCGGAAGATCAGGAACTTTTTTTTTTTTTTTGGTTTCCACTTTTGCATTTGAACCCCTCCTCCCCATAAAACAAGTCTGTGTACATCACTGTACTGTATATTGCTTTTTTTCCTTCTACGCCCTTCCGTGTGAAGCGGATGTTGCATTCCAGAAATAAATTGCCCGCATGAATGGAACAGTTCAGGTGCACTAAATTCTGGCAATCTGATGTAAAATTTTTAGAAAAACTCATTTTCTAATTTTTCTGGTTAGTTGAGCTTTCCAGATACTTGAATGCTGGATAATCGAGAATTTACTGTATTTAATATTTATGTTTGTAATAAGCCAGTTTACAGATTCTGTAATATCTATTGTATTCAACGATTATTCTTGTAAGTAACAGCACAAATTAGTGTGCATTTGTTATGGTATATAATTTCGATTATTTTCATTTTTTATACCATACCTCTTATTGCTATAATTCAGGTGCTTTAAAGCTATTCAGAAACTTCTAATCTCAAGATTAGTGTTTGCATTTATTTATGTTAGACCAAAAAAACTTTCATTTTATATGAAAATTACTTAAATTTGTTCTGTCTCAGGCATTGAAACAGCTCATGTTTTGTTTGTTTTTTCCTTATTTATGCAGAATGAAATATAGTTAAAATCCAAAATATATGGCATGAAAATGATGTCAATACTGACACAAAACATCCTTACTGATTATATGTTTTGTCATGAATTGAGCCAGTAAATGAAGCTGTTTAATTCACTACTGAAAAATGTATATTTTTAATTGCAATATTTTTATAACTTGCCTTAATTTTAACTGTTTTATTTATATGGGCTATATTTTAATTTGTATTCCAGGTTTGAACTGAATATTTTAGTCCAGATTATTTTAAGAGCTTTTACAATACAAAACAAGAATACTGACATAGATCACTATAACTGTACAATGTTTTTAATGTTTGTTGCTTAACTTGGTAAGCAGGAGTCTTGTTAAGTTAAATTAGTCACTCAAATGCTTGATTAGTATTCATTTTTATTTATAGGTTTAGTAATTTTTCCCTGCAATTTTTAAAAATATTTTAGTTTCTTTGCCATATCTCAATATTTATAAAATGCTTTTATTTTACTGTGGGTGTATGTCGTAGGAGCATGATTTTTCATTACATTTTTTGTATACAAAGCATTGACCAATTGTGTGGCTAGTGTTTTTCCTGTTATAAGCTGTATCTTTCAGTACATGTGATAGCTAACCGCAGTTATACCTGCATTAGCTTAGTAGCTGTGCTGATTATCAGTATTGTCATTGGCATTGACCAATCATTATATTTATCAGTTCTTTGAATTACTATGTCTCCTAGTTCCATTATAAAATTTGTATTTCATTTATAGAAATTTGGATGAATTTCGCTTTATATATATATATTTTTTTTTCGGTGAATTTTAGATGTTAAAAAGACTTGAAGATTACTGTTGAAATATCTTTTAAGCAGGGAATGAAATTTTGTATCAACACCAGTTGTCTGAGTCCTGGACAAAAGACTTTTAGACTAAATAGAGACATTCAATAACTTAGTACTATTGTTTATTTTTTTTATTTAAATTTTTTGTGAAGGCAAGTAGTGGTTGATGTTCATTTTTTTTTAAGCCATCACATACGTTAAAAATTAATAACTGTTTTTAAAAACTGTTATTCATAGCAGGTTGAATCTAATGGTAAGCATTTCTATTATTTTCATTTAAAAAGAAAGCTTTTGATGGAAAATCAAATAATACTTGAAAAAAAACTTCATCTGTAATTTTTCCATAAATTCTTTTAAACTTATTTGCAATACTGTTCATTTTTACGATGATTCATTTTATTATACCCATATATTTATTCATTTTATGTATTTGAAAAACTTAAAATGGAAGGCTTAGGGCTAGACCAAGACAAACCCTTGAGCTTTATTGATTTTGCTCTTTATATACATTTGTGTAATATATATGTAATTCCTGTCAGACTATTTCTGGAATACTCGGCTTTTGAAAAGGCACTTAAATCACAGAGGCCTTTAACTTACCTTTTACAGTGATCCATCTCGTACGAAAGAGATACCTTATATATATATTGTATAAACATCACAATTAGTGTAACTGAGCTTAATTTTTATTGGTTTGGAGAAGATAAAATATTGCTGTGCAGTGATGTTAATTTCTTGCCTGCTTTAAAGTAAAACGATTAGGTTTTGCATGTAGTGAATATTTATTTGACTGCTTATTTAAAAAAAGAAATTTTTGTATATAATGTGACTTAGAAGATGCCCAATTATGAAATGTATTTTAAAATGCTGTAAATTATGTATGACAGATCTATGAAACGATTCCATTTAAAGTGTGCTTTTTCACTTAGATTTTATTATATATATATATAGAAGACTTTTCTAAATATGTATAACTTTGTAAATAAAATATTATATATTTACTGTATTTTTGTGGTTCTCTAGGGTGTTTACTTTGCTTTCAGTGTTTCACGATTTTTAAAAATTATTTAGTGTTTTCTATGAATATCATTCAAGATTTAAAACCATCTGAAATTTAAACCCTTTAAGTTTTAAATCTGCACTACTAAGTAAAATTTAAGGATGGATAGTAGCGGCGATTGGGAATTATAGGAGGGGGAAGAGCAAAAAATATATAGACACTTAAAAATACAGGGTTGTAAAGAGGGAAAACAACAAAATTTTAAAATTAGGTAACTTTTCTGGACATTATGGCTTTTTTTTATAATTCATAGTTTTAGCAGCTAAAATGAAAAGAAAAAAAAATTTAATTCTTTCCCCCAAAAGTTAGGAGGCGACTCCCCACACACACCCAACCCAACACGTCACCACCAAGGCCGGACAGCATGTAGAAGTATACAGCCGTGGTTGGTTTTTAGAAACTAGAGCAAAACAAATTCCAGTTCGGTAGAAAGCTAGTGCTTGCGCAGTTTCAGTAACATGACATCACAATTCATTCAAGTGTGCTTCATCTGCACACAATGCTATAAGCGTGAAGGGGTGGTTTTAAAGACTTCTGCCACAATTCCAAATTAATTTTAAGGGCAACATTGATAGAAAAACCATATCGACGACGTTGCTCTAGGAAAAAAATGAAAATGTTATAGTAAGATGAAGGTGGATCATAGTGTGAAGAGTTTAGTGAAAGAGATTGGTTTCATCCATAGCATGATTTCCCGTGCTTGGAGCACCTTCCTACTGGCGAGAACGCTTGTAGGTGATTGTCCAAGAGAAACAGAACCAGCAAATGGATGGTTTATCATTTTGAAAACAAAAAGAGATTGCTGCCAGTTTACAGGGCCGTAAAGAGGTTGGTGTCGATATTGCCCCCCCCCCCGAGGTGGCGCAGAAGTGACCATTAAATGAAACAAGGTTTAAGAGTAAAATTGATATGATCTGCTTTATAGATAAAAAGTAATTCAAGAATAAGCCTTTTGTGGGTGATTAAAAATTACGGGAGTTGTGTCTATGATAGCTAGTAACTGCTTTCTGGCGGGTGATGAACCAGACGAAGATAATTTTTTATATTCAAGGATATAAAATTTACTCGACCAAAAAAATTTTGCAAGAAGACAGTTTTCCTGGGATGGGGTGCTGCATAGAGGGGATGACAAATTAACAAAAATGTAGCACGTAGTGGAGGGAGGGCTTTGGAAGTTCTGCTAGCGGCGCTGGATCGTCTCGGTACGGTCCTGCCAGTTTGCAGAGAACATTGCGCGTCAGTTGCTTGACACAACTGGGCGTCAAGTGTGGCTCTCAAGATGTCCAGGCATTTGCTTAAATTGTATCAATTCGCCTGTCATTTCTAAAGATACATACCATCGACACCTGGCGTTTACGGTGGTGTACAGAGCATAGAGATTGGGCGAATCAGAAATCGGAGCCGCTTCGTGATCACAGTTGAGAATCGTGTTAGAGTGACCATTGATCTCGACATAACTGGTGGATACCAAGTTTCATCCCAATGTCATCAAGGAGAGAGACCGTCTTGGCAGTTCTCATGTGGTGTGGCGTTATATTGAATGGAAGAACTGAACTCCACATTTTTGGTGAACATATCGCCTTTGGCGAATGCTATTGCAAGCAAGTAATCCATGTGCGCCTATTCCGAAGTTCCATTCTAGCAAGTTTCCTTTATAGGGATGAAAATGCAAATCATATCGAACTCGTGCTGTGGCTGAGCTGCTTGAAAGCGAGGATAGCGCTCGAATAGATCAACCAGCGCATTTCCCTGATTTAAATCCCATTAAACATGTGGAATGCTTTGGGAAGAGATATTTCTGCTCATTTCCAGGGAATGCATAACAGGCAAAGAAAATGCTGTTAGAGGAATGAGCTTGCCTACCCAAATACTGCTCAGTAAATGTGTTGAGTACGAAGAGTTATCAAAAAGTATCGGGACTGGTGCCTTAAATCTTTAAAGCTAAAATACGCAGAGTTAAGACACTTGGCAGATATCACTTGAACCTCTCACGCATGCGCCGAAAGTTAAAGGTGGTAGCTCCCACCACTTCTCTACAGTAAACAGAGCTTTGAAAAAATTACGTACTGTGCTGTCAGCTCACTTGTGGTAGAGACAATTGAGTTGAAAATTGTTCTCTATCTCTTTAAATGCTCGACCTCCTTGAATCATAGCCATGAACCTATGATTCAACCCCTGTTGCAATCAAATTTCAAAATGTTTGACCACATTCTAGGAGCTCGAACGCAGCTGAAAGCCAGTCTTCTTTTTGGTATGCAGAGAGCAGTTTAGGCAGAAACTTGGCCAACATACGTGCATACCCAAATCTTCGGTCAGAACGGGCGGAACTAAACCACTGCTAATGCTGCGCTCTTCGAATAACTAATGAATTAGAGATTCGATGATTTTCATGCGCAGCTGAACGTACATCTTGGATGTTATGACATTCGTCAAACTTTTGGAAGTCATAAATGTTAACATTTTCACGGCCATGGTGGAAACATTTGAACAATTCATAAGCTCTTGAGCAGCTCAGTCATACAATCTTTCTCACAAATTTTCATCACCTTTGGATGAATCTCACCACAGTTATCACCAAGTTTTTCGCAGAATTCGATGCAAATTCTCTGCATAAGAAATGCAACTTCAACACAGCGCATGCAGTGATGTAAAATACCCAGGTATTTATTTTTAAGGGTAAATACCCTGGGTATATACCCGGGTAAATACCCAAAATGGGTATTTACCTGGGTATTTATTTTTGAATTACCCCTATTCATGTAAAAACACAGGCACTGCTATGAAATATGATGTCTATATATTATAAATATATATAGAATATATATTGAGCATAGCATAAGATAAAAAAATAAAACTCGTAATATATGAACCTTTTAAATTCTATAAAAACTAAAAAAATGAATCAGAAAAAACAAAAACGCAATACTATATCATGGATCTTACATAAAATACGTGGCTTAAATATCATTCCTTTTTAAAACTCAACTAAATTTAAAAAAAGAAAATGTTGAGTTTGGTTTTAAAATGATAAAGAGCTGATAATAGAAACTAAAATGAAAAATACAATTGTTTATAATTCTTTTTGGATTAATTAGTCAAAGTATCAGGCATTGCTGATAAGTTAGCAGATGTTTCAGTTCTACAGTTTTTAAAAGTTAATTATTCTGAAAGTAATATTCACTTATATCACTTTCAACAAAGGTAAGTTATTTTTGAAACAAGATTTCAGGAACAAGAAATGCGAATTTTTTTGTTGCTGAATCTGTTGTATTATTTGACGGTATAGTAGACATATACACTGAACATGAACATCAATCACATGAACATCAATACTTAAATGATCTTAAAACTCTAAATTTGATGCAAGTGTCATGGTTGGAATCTGAATAAAAGAAAATTCATTAGCTATTTTATCCCTTTTAGAACCTTCTTAATCCACCAAGACTTTTGAAACATTTTTTTTTTTCTGTTTTTCCATTTAGCTTACATTGTTTGTACTCAACATTACAGCTCTTACACTTGGATACTTTTATCATCCTTAACATTAAAAGCTCAAAGAAGGTAACATTCCCATTTTTTTTAACTTTTTAACGTAAAATTTACAGTAATATTAATATACACGAAGTAAATTACTAACTATTCAGTAAATCAAAACAAGAATGTTTGATTTCCTGCATGGTAATGTGAGTAAATTATGGATCACAAGATTCACTGGTACTGCCTGTCTCTACTAATAATAAAGGAGAATGTGTGTGTTTTGGCGGTCTACAGGACAGACCGCTAGGCCTAGAGCAACGAAATTTGGCACGAACATACTTTGGAGGGTGGAAATGTACACCTCGTAACCGTTGTTTTTTTCTTAATTTTAATTAAAAATTAAACGAAATTTTGGAGTTTTCTTTAATAACTTCCGAAAATAGTACAGCACAAAAATTAATTTGACACCATCTGAAAATTTAAAAACTTGTCTTTTCAATGATAACAATTAAGTTTTCATTTGATTTTTTCTCTAATTTTAATAAATTTTTTAAAATATTTTTGTTATTCATTGTTACAATGAAATTCAAACCGTTTTCATTGTTTAAACAAATATTCAATTGCGTGCTTCTCTTCCATCGTTGAAGGCTAATATAATATTCTATTGGATTTTCTTTTCTTTTTATATTTGATAAGTATATAAAGAATCAAGATAGTAAGTATATAAAGAAATAATCCAGTAAACTGAAAGATTATGGTTGCTACATTTAAATTAATTTTATTAGTTTGTTTTAAGCCAATTGACATGCTGCTGGACGTAAAAAGTGCCGCGGTATTTCGATGTTGAAATAAATTTGTTAAATTAAAATTCGCGTCGATTATGTACAATTAGATGTAACTTGACACGAACAGTTACTTGACTCCATTAGGGACTTTCGTATAGACAAGGAACAGAACAAGTGTAAGGCTACGTTAAGAATGCGGGGTAAATCTCTTTCGCAATTTGAAGTTCAAAATTTTGTTATGGGAACCGTGAATATCAAACTATGCATAAGAGAGTCAGTTAAAATTATGTTCCCGGTGAACAAGCTGGTCGCTGATGGTGGCTAGTATAACATAAACGGCGTTGAAAATAATTATTCTATTGTAAGTGTCAAAGTTTCAAACCGTAAAAAATAAATTATCGCCTGATCCCATTTAAGTTTTAGAATACGTCCTTCTGAATCCTGATAGCAATTGTTTTTTGTTTATATAATTTATTCAAAGCTACTCTTTTTTTAATACAAAATACCCAGTTTAGGAGTACATATTATTTTTTTATTTCATTTTGAAGCATCATTCACAAATACTTTTTTAAAAAATTACCCAGTTTTGGGGTATTTATAATTTTTATGTTTCATTTTGAATTAACATCTGGAAATGCATATTTTTTTTGTAAAATATCCAGTTCAGAGGTATTTTTAAATTTTATACGTTTTATTTTGAATCACCATTCACAAATGCAATTTTTTTTCGCAAAATATTCAGTGTAAGGGTATTTATAAATTTAATGCTTCATTTTGTATCACACCATTCTCAAATACTTTTGCAAAATATCCAGTTTTGGGTATTTATAAATTTTAAGTTTAATTTTAAATGACCATTCACAAATACTTTTTTTTGCAAATACATTTTTAGGAGGTATTTATATAACTCTGTATGTTTCATTGTGAATCAGCATTCGAATTTTATTTTTTTCGCAAAATACCCAGTTTTTGGGTATTTACCCAGGCTTTGGGTAAATACCCGGGTATATACCCAAAAAATATTTACCTACCCACTGGGTATTTACCCACCCCACATCACTGGGTGCAAGGAACTAGATAAATGGAATTGAGCATGTAGTCCTGACACCAAAATTGTAGCTATGTATCAAATTTTGGACTTAGTCCAGTCTACGGAAAGAGATCCAAAATTCATACTAGCTTTTCTTCACTATACTGTGAAACTAAACACATATCGTATACTTACTTACATATTCCTCGTATACTTACACATATATATTGTATACGAAAAGGTTCGAGGGGAGAAACTTCTGATCGTTTTTCTTACAAAGTCGTAAGTTGATACAATGTTTCGGATAAATCCTGCTATAAATCCTTCACCCGAAAAGTGTCAACATCAGTTACGACTGCCCCACGAAGTAATCTCATACCTTATCGAACACCATGACATTTATCTTTTTGCAAAAGAAACACTCCCTTCAGGTGCTTTCACGTGTCAAAAACCGTGTGAGAGTTCCGAGAATCAACTCACGATTGCCCTTAATGCCAATTAATGGATAATACCTTAACACCCTTCCTAGTGCATCATCTTTTTTTCTTTCCTGCAGAAATTTCCAAATGACATTATATCTCATCTCCGCGAAACAATGTACACTATTCCGTGTCATTAAATGTTACAACTCTCGTGTCCCATCCATCAAAGAAGAAAGACAGTCATTACCAGAACGAAGCAGCAATCCCAGAAATATAGCTGCCTTTTCTTTATTTGTCTTTTTACCGTCTCTTCTTCTAACTAGAGAAAACCGTCGACACAAAGTGTGTTATTTATTATTCTATTGCATTAGGGAATGGTTACCTTTTCCACTGATCGGGCAGGTAGAAATGATAACAAAAAAAATGTTGTAATTAGGGGGACATCGAAGATGGATTGCCGAATAACCACTCATTTTGTTCTCTGGTGAACTTTTCCGGTGTCTTTTTGCTGTGGATGGGAAGATATAAGTGAGATCTTTGTCCCACCTGTGCTTGTTCTTGGACTGCACCTCCCAACCTCAAAGGTAAGAATAAAATCGATTATTGGTTTCGTTCTAGAAGCAAAAAGTATCGCCGACCTAGGTTGGATAGGGAAGTCAGTCCTGCCACTAATAAATTAAAGGTTCTCCTATATTTATGTGAATCGAGCTTATAATGTTTGTTTTCTGATTATATGCAGGTTGATCATTTTATAATGCATCTATTGCGTGTAAACCGCATGTAGTTGCTTTTATAGCCTGATTTCCGGCTTGAACACCTTTTTCATGGCTACTTATATGCCACTCCCCCACCCCCTTCTCCGAGAGCCTCCGTCATCTGGATCATTGACTTTATCCGACATCATCAGCCGACAGCGTCAGTTACACGGATTAATTTGAGTTAAGTCTTTTTTAGGAATAATTTGTCTGACGTTATCTAAATTGAAGATTGATTTTCGAAACTCAGAGCAGTGAATTTCAACCTGTAGGGCGTATACCCCTAGGGGAGCGTGATAACGCCGAATGGGGGCGCGCGACCATATCGAAAAGAAATTATTATTAAAAAATTTATTAATTTACTGAAAGAAAAGTAAAAATAAAATACATTCTGACATAATAAAATACACATTTACACTGATATAATACACTTATAAAACATTTTATGAGTACTGCACAATTATTAATATAATAGCCCAGATCCTCCGGTAACGCTCTGACGTCACCAACAATAAAACTCGCACCATAGCGCTGCGAGACGTTAAACAGCATTATTTCATTGTTAGAGAACCTAAATTTCAGTAATTTTAAATTTAAAAGAGTAATCGCCGTTCTAATTTCAAATTTAATAGCTCTAAAGTAGTGAAATAAAATTTCCATCGACGATATAAAATGTACTCTGCATATGATCATTAGTTCCCGAGAAATTTTAAATTATATCCTAACATATTCTTCACATAATTTCCTTTTTTAATAGAAAGTATGTAAATTACGTCAGTAGTATATCATGCACGTGATATAGTTTGGACGCCAAATTGTATCTGAATGCAATCGTGGCGATGTTGTTTTCTGCCAAGAATTAAATTAGCCACCAGTGACGTGAATCTACCATTCGTTCTCGACCGCCAGTTCCGTAATTCCAGCACACATGACTATCAACAAATCGCAGGGGAAACTTTCGATCATGTTGGAATTTACCTCGATGAGCCTGTCTTTTCACATGGACAGCTCTAAGTTGCACTTTAAGGTCTAGAATTCCAATCACGCAATTTACACAAAGACATCTGAAGTACAAGGAAAATTAAGCAACGAAAAATACTTCACACGGAATGTTGTTTGCCAAGAGGTTTTGAATAAGAATATTTAAATAATATGTAAATAAAAAAAATATTTCCGTCATAAAACATATAATGTTTATTTTATTTGTTTTGATCAATGTTCACATTTCTCTCGCATATATTTATTTCAAGACTTACGTCAAATTATTAGAAAACTCTCTCGAATGAAGAGGAGTATCACCGCCAAAACCATGATTTCGGGTGATTTTCTCTAGTATATTTAGATGAATTAACTTACCAATACTAAAATTAAGACCAGCTTAATAATTGTACGTGGCTCCCTTATAAAGTGTTAAAGATACTCTGATCTTTTCAGCCTATCTTAATGAGTACAAAAAAAAAAACCAAAACACATTATTATTGTATACACTGTGTATAGCCAGAGAGGGGGCGCGATGAAAAATTTTGATTGAAAATTGAGGTCGCTTAAATATGAAACGTTGAGGACGTTACTGCATTAGAGTTTCGTCGGCATCTATTGGCTCTATTGATTTGTGGTCTATTGGCGCCTAAGTCTTGTGATTAGGCTGCCTTCGCCAGATCTGAAAGTAAATTTCTATTTATCTGAAATAATATAATTTTAGTCAACATGTCAGAAACAATCGATTGCTAAAAGATTTGCGAAAAAACGATCGTTCAATCATGTAAATGTTGTTAATCTAAAAAAAAACTAAAACTTATTTTAATGATGAGATGAATAGATTCAAAGCATTTAAAGAATTTGAGGATGTGGTATATTGCCTATCTGCATATTTAGAGTATCTGTAGTTGTCGGTAAAAAGAAATGTAAGCTAGCTATGATTTAAACAATGGACATCATCAAAGATTAGTGAAGACGGATAACAAAATCACACCGTGGGTCTGAAGGAGCTTTTTATTTTCTTTTAGATGCTTTTGTGTAAAATCTAGCGTCCCATTTCGCTGGCGTGTTCTGACATTATCACTTTCTGTTGCTACGATGAAGTCATTCTCTTATAGCACCGCTTAATTGTAAGAATTGTTTCCATTCTTGTGTTTTACTGATTTGACAATGAAAAAAAGCGAATATATCTAATGTAATGATTTTGTTATTAGCTGCATATGGCACATTCAGAATTAAAAGTGAACTGTCCATGAGATTCATTTCTGACAAAAACAGTAGACAAGTCTAAATTATTTGAAAAATGAGTCATTGATTATCTGCAAAGAGAACAATCGAGATTTCTGACAGAAACAGAACAAGTCCTTGAGATTCATTTCTGACAAACAGATACCAAATTTGAGCTATTCATTATTTTATTCATTGTTTTTAGCTAATATATGCTTATTTAACATATTCTGTTTAATAGATTAAAAAAAATTCTGACAGATATTTATGCGGTATTACCAGCGATGTTTGCGAATTTCGAAGTACTCGGATGAGGAATAAAAAAGACAGCCTACGTTCGAAATGTCAGTCATATATAGTAATGACGAAATTCAAGATTGACATCAAATTAGGTGATATAATGAATAATGATTTGGCCAAATCACTTACTAAACATTTCCTTTTGATTCTAAATAAAATAATTCCTCTAAATTTTAATGTAAAAGGAAATTAAAGAATAAAATTGATATTTTTATTGTTTGCATATTTAAAAAATTAACACCTTGATGTCGGTTTTTTTACATTATTTTAAATGTCCTGAATTAAGCAATTATTTCGTAATAAGAGAAATGACCAAAGGAGGGACTCTTTCGAACTGTGCTTTTTTTTATTGTCACATCTATGAATGGTTTAGTGGTAAGGATATGTTAAGGCCCAGGATCGATTATTATTCAGTATTATTTTAAATATTAGATGTATGTATTATTTATTGTATAAATGTATTTATGATTATTGAATAATGAGTAAGAAAGTAAATCAGTTCAAAAGTAATTATAGTGATAATAATAATTTATATTAATAAGTATATGTATTTGATATTTTGATTATATTGGCCAAAATCAGGCTATATGGCGATTCAGAAAGTCTTATGGTGAGGTTGCTTCTAAATAGCGCTTTGCTCTGCGTCTGTTCCTATACTAGGGGTCATGCACTGGAATCTCTCTTACGCTTTAATCATCTCCATTATCCATTTGTTCAAAATATTTTATGGCTAGCATTTTAAATAAATCCCAAATGGTTTTGCGTTTCAGACTTTTACAGCTACTTTAGTTTCTGAGGACACATGTGATATCTTCTTCGCTACAGTTTTTTCTGATGGGTTGAACCCACACACAAACATTGGGAAAGCAGCTATCTCAATGAGTCGACGGGGCAAGTGATTTATAGAGGACGAGTTTATTTTCCATCGAGTTAGAGACTTCCTACCGAGGGAGGGAATAAACGTACCTTTGTCTTCATAAATTTTGTCTTTATTTTTTTTAATGCGACTTTTGTGAAGGCCATGTCTTTTGTCTTGTTTGAAAACGTTAGATATTTGTGTCCATCGAAAAAATATTATGCATCACAGCGGATTACGTGTATGTGTATAAGGCAAAAATATTTCGTCTTTTAAGTCTGCAAGTTTCCCATGAGAGTCGCATTTCTGATCTACTCTGAAAGAGAGACACACTGCACTGTCCTGAGTGAACAAGCCATTAGTTTTCTAAAACTGAACTTAGATTCATTTTTGACAAAAACAGTGAAACAGTCAGTTTCATTCTTAAGAGCAAGATAGTTCATTTAAAAACATGATAGTCCTGAATTCATTTCTGACAAACAGATCTCAAATTTGATTAGCGCATTTAAAATAACAGTGAACTTATAAATTTTTTTTTTTGCCTGGTAGACAAATTCAACTATGGACTTGAACCGTTGTTATATTTGTTAACTATGTCCCTGCTAGTGCAAAATGGGAAAACTTGGAGCTGGCTCCCTGAAACTTTGAGCCCTCTATGTAACTAAATTAACTGAATTAATTGCAGTCTAGCCTATATTTAGATTTCATCTGCAATTTGACATCTTTGCATCAATGAATCTTTGTCACTGGCGGTTTGTAATCTATTTTTAATTTTGTAATTTAGATGTTTTCCAGTTGAAACTTCAGAAATGATTTTCTTTAAAAAAATCTATTTTAGACCATCTTAAAATTTTTTAAAATTCATTCAATAATTCCAATTTGATCTCCACGACTTTTATTTCCCTTTTAGTTATACTCACAATCAGTTTAACACAAATAAATAATCTAATATTAATGATGCGCGTGAAATGCATTATCTAAAAATGATATAATATTTTCTCGGAAGTGTGCCAACAGCAATATTTACAATTAAATGTCATTTTCATCGAATGTGAAAGACATATGTATATTAAAACCTTTACATACCATGGATAGAAATATTGTCACTTTCGAAAACAGTAATTCCATTAAAACTAATAGCATTTTCAAAGATTTATTTATTCTTTTTACTTTCTCAGCGAAGTATACAAAGAGAAAGATATTGTAATCATCAAAAAATTCAAACTCGAGATTTTTGGAATCTCCACTGTTTAGACCTCCTGAGTCCGAAAACACAATTTGGAATTATGTGTCTGTGAACACGATAACTCGAAAATATTAGACATCGGGGATGAAATTTGGTATGTGATCTCTTTAACATAATTTGTGGTTTCTAAAATTTTGGACAAAATAAGTCTACTGGAAGTCTGTCTGGTTCTATGGGCACTATACTCAAACACTTGAATAGATTTTACTTTCTCGTATACGAAGTATACAAAGAGAGAATATTGTAATCTCAAAAAAAATTCGAACTCAGATTTTGACGAATCTCTGTTTGACCTCCTGAGTCCGAAACACAATTTTGGAATTATAAATTGTTACTGTCTGTAACGATAACTCGAAAATTATTAGAGCTATCGGGATGAATTTGTAGCTGTAGTCTTGCTATTAATTTGAGGCTTCCTACTCGAATTTTTGGACAATCTCAAGGAGTCTGATCTGTCTATCTGTCCTTGGTCATGCGAACACTATAACTCAAAAAAACTTGAATACTAGATGAATAAAATTTGATTCACAGTATCATCATGAATGTAGATCCGATATAAAATGTTGGGCCAAATCGATCCAAAGGCGTTACTGCCAGTCGATCTGTATATCGTCATCTCAAACGAATCTATGCATCTCCAGCTGCAAAGGCATGCGTACTGGTTTCTTATCTTCACCACCCTCCGCGTTGGGACCTTTCGGAATCGTAGTATGACCGGTTTCGCTTTATTTTTTTTTCTCCATCGTTTGGGGTTTGCTGTTCTATTCGCTCTTTATTAGTTTATTTTCTTTCATTGTCTAATGAGAAAGTTTAGGGGACATCCCCCGCTTGGTTTATCATCAGGAATGTAGGTCCAAATCACATTTTGGGCCAAACTGTCAAAGGGTGTGTGATGAAAAGACTTGCTAGACTGTCTTGTCGGTTCATGTAATGCATACTTCTAAACATTATAACACGTAAACTTACGACTTGATAAATAAAATGTGATATGAGGCCTGCTAACATTAATTGTAGATCGTGCCCAATTTTCTTCAATTGGTCGAAAAAAAGGTGTTCAAATCGCCTATTTGTCTTTTTCTCATCGCACAATGAAGCGAGGCCGTTATTGCGTTTCACCTGCACTAATCCTTCCGCTTCTACCCACGCCTTTCGCCTCCATGCTCCGATCCCAAACTTTTTTTCTCCACTGCGTTAGAGGATAATAGAAAGTTTAGGGGAGACCACTCCAGCTAGTTTTAGTAAAGGACCTGAAAACTAACGGCTGCTACTTATCAAACAAAAGCACAAACTTAAGAAGTGGAAGTTTCTACAAACTGTCTAATGAATTTTATAAATAATAATATTAGTATTGTCTCAAGATCTTTACCTCAACCCATATGTTCTTAGTTCTAGATAGATTTGATCATGTTTTGTTAGCCTTGAGTGACTTTTTAAATAACTTTACAGAAAGAAGATGTCATGATGCTTATTTTTTGAAAACCACATGGACAGCATGGTTTTCGAAGAAGATTCTAATAAATTGACTTCCTTAAATTTGAGTTAAACTTCTCCATGGTAAATTTCCAAAGACTTCTTTAATATTTACACTCATATTCAGATAAATTACAATGAGGAAATATAAATGTATTACACTTTATAAGGGTGTTTACCATTTTGTGGAATAAGTCAGAAAATTTCTGATCTTCACTCTGTTGTAAAAAATGTAAATAATGCTTATTCTCCGCCAGATCCTACATAAACAGGTGAGGGCGTGGCATCTATAAAGTTCCTGTTTTACTTCTTCTGTTTTGTCTTTCGAATATAGATGGCGTCATGGGACTAGTGTTTTCTAATTACAATCTGATATGTACCTCCTTTTAAGAAAAGTATGGTTTGTAATTATGAAACCTTTTCCGCTTTTCTCAACTATGTAGTAGGGTAAATTATTATTTATGAAGACTAATTTTAATATAGCCAGATTATTGATAATTTTAATCACTCTTGTTAGCGTTTAGATGTTAGTGTTGTTTTCCTTTCTTTTGAAAATATGCTTATGGTGTACGATCCTTTATCTTTTGTTTGGGAAATTTTCCAAGAGAGCTATGTTATGGTACTTTCTTACAGAAAATTTTCCACTATTACTTTGAAATCCATTTCGAATAAAGTTCTTAGTCCTGGAAAATGGATTTAATGGACTCCTTGTTTGTTTCTTTTGTTTTCTTCAATTACCCTAAGTTTAAGTTTTTTTGACTTCTTTTAGTATGATATTGATTTGCATAGAAAGAGATAGATTGTGAAAGTAGAACATGCACAGTTTCCTTCTGCTAATCTGTTCTAGCTAAGAATCTTTATTACGAGAAATGAGTTGACCCTCTAAACAAATCCTTGTCACAGCAACAAAATCTTTCATGAGTCGGAAATGACGTCAAGAAAGACACCCTATGCAGGAGGGAAAAAAAGAGGATCGCGTTGTCCAAAATCCGTACTTCCTCATAAAGGTCTGCGCAGTGATGCTTGATTTCAAACTGTTACTGCTGACGAGTGCGTTGCTGGTGACGAGATTTTGTTGGTCACGTGAGTCCTCATTGCAGCCAGTGATTGTCCTTGTGTAATCCATCTCAATGCTTACAATCTTCATGATGGTGCTATTACATTTGTAAATATTAACATTTCATAATGAAATTATAAATCTGAATTTAATGGATTAAATGGTATCTTACTTTTCAACACAACTAAAACGTCTCAGGTCTTGGAGCACCGATTGGAATTAGATGTTATTGGGAATCCTGTTGAAAGTGCTGGTATGTTAAGGACTTCTGCTTAATTTTTTTCTTTCGGGGTGAGCCGTAGGCGTCATGGGGCAAAGGCCCCTAGTTTTAGTTGGAAATGCAAACACAACGTGGATCACCTACCCATCACTTTATAAATTATTAATGCGAAAGTAAAAGCCCTTTAAAGAAATTCGTAGAATGATCATTATGTAAAATATCTGAGGTGAGTGAACCTTGATGAGTAAGTACGACTAAATAATGGATCATTAATTGTCCGAGAACAAGTTTACACCTTTACTTTCGCATCATTAAAATGTCCGAATAGTGAATTGAGAGGCGAATTTTTAGCGACATTATTTATTGGTGGACATGTGTAACTGATAAATCACCCCAATTGTTTTGATTTTAGTTTCTAGAAATCTTGTAATGGTTATTTATAGAAAAATAAAGTGGTTCGATATTTATTTGTATTTTATTTATTAATTTTTTCAATAGAATAAACACACAATTTACACTGATACGCTACCACGAAGTTTAATCACTGATTTTTGAATACGATAAAAAAAATTATGAATTTATGACAAAGTTCAAATCAATATATGAAAATTATGCCTTTTTCCATGGTTCTTCCTTGTTTTGCTTCATTCGTAGCAAGCAAAAGAGCTTCAATTTCTTTTAGGAAAGTTAATAACTAAATTACCTATTTATATAATAAACTACAGTACTTTTTTTAGGGGGGGGGGCAAGCAGGAGTGTTCTTCCTTCGACTATCTCGCATACGCACGTTTTGTATTTAGTTTCGTTGTATAGTGAATATCGTAAGTATGATAAGCTTCATGCAATTAAACCTTACGTAGACCTTTCACCTATATTACCTAGTAGAAAATTTCAGTTTTACACGATTGAAAACTGGACATATTTGCTTCATCCATTAAAATCTGGTGTTAGAGGTGCATCTACTTCAATCTACCTCACCTCTACATTCTATATGTGTAATTGGGATATTTTTATTAATTGTCCACACTTTACACTTAAACTGCAAATGTTTTTTAAGATGTCTTACTAGCTGTGTGGCCCGGCGTTGCACGGGCTATCACGAATAATAGGATATTCCCGGGCGGAGAAAAGTGAGGTCACGTGAGACCTTGGGATCCATATATTTTCATATGCCCCGCCTCCGTTTTTCTCTACAATCAACAAATATTGTCACTTACTTTCCCTAACAAACGTTACGAAGTTAAACACTTTAATACAAAAAAAGAAAGAAAAAAAGCACGAAAACCATTTTTCCATTGTTAATAAATGCAAACACAGAAGCTCGCTCAAAAAGAAATACCAACTTCCGTTAAATAAATACAAAAATGCAACACCGGCTGTGAAAACTAATAATAAGGAAAAAAAGAATCGGCCATGAATGAATTCACCATGCTGCCAATAGATAGCAGCACGTGAATTCATTCCTTTTGACGTTTTTAATTAATATTTTTTAACTAATTATAATTTCGGAATTTCAGTGGTCAAAATGCATTCCTTGGATTATTTCCCATCTTTTGGTACTTTCGGCTCGTTTCAGCATTCAGTAGTTCGTGAGAAGATAGCCGGACATAGATGCATACGTTTGTTTACCTTCAGATTTTAACAGGAATGATTGTAATTTGAGTTATTTGCTTCAGTTTTCTGGAGCGTATAGGATTTTGTCATTATATCTGTGACTTCCATGTTTAATTCGGTAAAAATAATCCTTTTGCGGCTTAAAAGTGCAAAACTTGGTAATGTCATAATGATTCAAATATTACTTCGTTTTTTTTAACCTTTTGAAAATTGTTTATATTTTACAAAGTTAGTCTTTCGAACACTGTTAACTATTTCAGTTTTTTATATATTTCTTTTTGCCCTTTTGGAAAAGTTAAATTTATCTAAAACAAAGAAAATATATGGATCAATAAATCAGTTGCGTGATGTTTAGAGGCATATTAAATGAAGATGGCAATCGTTGTTAATTCGAAAACAGTTTATTTCAATTTAATCATACTAAATTAAAAATGATGCGGATTATTTAAAAAAAATTAGAGGAACTTTAGATGCAACCGAGCCATGATTAAGTCGAGGGAAACGCAGCGCGCAGATTACTGGCGATGTTCAAAGCAGAAAGGGGAAGATGGCAGGGAGCCTGCGTCTCAAATACTGCTGGAAAAGGGGATTCCCCGGAAAACAGGGTTCAGTTAACTGTGAAGATTCTCGTGACTCTAAGTTAAAGTAGAAGTGCGTCTTAGTGTTAAAAATTAAGAGATGTTGAAGAAGGTTTATTTTAATGATGTTAAAAAATTCTATATATTACATATATAGAGAGATGATACATTACTCCCTCCTGGTAACATAGTCAGGGTACAGGTACATTATACTATAAACTAACATTATTTTCAGTTTATATAATAAAATTGCAAAGCATACAAAAATGAATTAAATAACATGAATAAAATAAAGCGTTTTCCATCTAAATATTTAAACTAATTTTTCAAAACCTTCAGACAGTCGGCCGATTTCGACAATTTTTGTTTCATATGCAAGCTTATGACATCTACATATGTCATCAATGGTCGCCTGCCCACTTCCCATCACCATCCATTTTCGAGAGAAATCGAAAAATCCACTGTACATTCTCTACTCCACTGTGCATTCTGTATGGGGAAAAAATCTTTATCCAATCCCAACCATTGGACCTATTTCAACAATTTTTATTTCATATGGAAGCTTTTGAGCTCTAAATGTGTCATCAATGGTCGCCTGCCACCCACCACCCCCATTTTCGAGATATATAGCAAAATAAAACTTTGGCAGAGTCCCTCGGCCACTGCAACCGCCAATTCGCCTATTTATTTTGCCAAGTTGCAAGCAAAGCCACAGGCCATTTATATTGCCGGCGAAAAGCTGGTCGCCGAAAGCGGCTAGTTCATATTTAAATCAAAAAGGCACTTTTGTAGTTTCAGCAGATTAAAGGCAGTTTTACTGTTTAGGAATCTTTTCAAGTAGTGCATCTTTCTTAGGTAAGTTGGGTTTATCAACTAAGTTTTTTCATTTTGGGCAGTACTATCATCCATATCTGTTAAAAGATATGCAGGTTTTAGCCCTATAAAAGGCGTCTGAATTGATGATAGAAAGATATATGCTTCAGTGGCGAATCCAGGATTTGGGTCTGGGAGGGGCTGAAGTCATAAACATTTTGTATCATCAGGACGAATGTCAAACCTCATGGCTTATGGAAACCAAAACACTTTAACTTTACAGACTTTACTCACCTGACAATTACAATCATAAAGAACAGTACAATATTTTCGATAATTTAATAAAAAACACAGCGAACTAAGTAGCCAAAAAATGTTTTCGACCCTGTCAACGCTACAAGTACCAGTGAAATGACTAGAAAAGTAGGAAACTTTTCGAGCCTGTCAAGCCAGAAAGCAATGTTGTCATGTCATTTATTATTTTTTAAAGAAAAGGAAATGAAGAACAAGCAGTTGTAGTGATTTTAAAGAGATCAATAATTCTGGTTTAGCTCTGGGAGGGGCTGCAGCCCCATAGCCCCCCCCCCCTGGATCCGCTACTGATATGCTTAAAAGTTTACAATCGTATGTGCAGCAATTCTCTTAAGTTTCATTCGACTTTTTTGAGGAAAACGAGATTGGCTTCTACTTACAATTTCTGCTGTTGAAATACTAAGCAAGTAACGCAAGAGACAGGCGTCTATTACGTTATCTGAGGCGTCAGTGTAAAGAGACAAAGTTAATTCAGGATTGAGATAGCTTAGCAGATTTACATTTATCAAGGTTTAGCATTTTATTTCGTATCTTGATATTTTTGATGCGCCCTAAGCATATGCAATTTATATTCTGCCTTCTTTTTATTCTGAGTGTGTTGGAATTATTCATACATGAGATTCACTGTTTACGAGGAGGTGCGGATATGATCTTCGACCGTGGACGAATAAACGAAATTTCCGACAATTCTTAAGATTTTCTGCGAGAATTGGTCGCTGAACCCATTGCAGATTGGAGTTTTCCTGATTATCTTGTGGTGGTGTAACTCGCTGCAAAGAGACTGACATTTCTGGGGAAAACATTTAGTACCAAATAGAAAATGAAAGTGACATAATTTTCCTTTAAGATCAAAATTCCTACACCGGTTACTTCCAGGTCGAGATTCGTTCTGACTGGGTGAACTAGTATTTTATAATTAATGTTACAAACATGGAAGGTCGCTTTCCAGCAATGTGAGTCTTATGGTTGGGAAGAGAGTTTTACAGGGGTAAGTATGAGATGACGGACAATAGCCACGTCTGGACACCTGACCTTGGCGACCATCTTGGCGACAAATTTGGCGACCTTGGCGACGAAATATGGGATCTCAAAGGTGCTGGAATCTTCTCGATATTTCTATTAGGAGAGAAGATGCGCTTGAATGCACTAGATAATTCCATTTGACGTCACGGCCTGCCGGGGGAAATTATATAAGGAGAGCACTTGGATGACGGTGGGTGTGTTGATCGACTGGGATCGCCTTGGAGAGCGAAGGTCTTTGGAATTCTATCCGCTGTGCGAGCCAGTAAGCTGTTAGACGACGAGCGGTAGTAGCGTTGATCCATTGGGAACGACTTTAGAGTTTCTTCTGCAGTGCGAGCTAGGAAGATGGTGAGCTTAACGCTATTGAAAGTGCAGTTATTGTCGTTACTAGTTATCTGCTGACTGTTTGTGTTGTTAGATAACAAAGTGCTGAACTGTTATTACCTGAGAATAGATGTCTGTTTACATTGGTAATCTGTGCAAGAACTATTGTTTCCTGTACCTGTGCTACGTGTTTTCCTTCATATTTGTAAATAAACCTTCATTCTCCATTATCCTGCGTGTTGGACTGTTTACACCATACACCCGCAGTAAGACGTTCGTAACATTATGTAATTGCTCAGGATTATTTTGATGTATTTTAAATCCACCCCTGTTTTTGGGTATAGTACGTTCTATAGTTTAGTGTGTTGTAGTATAAGATATTATAAAATATGGGCTAATATTTTGATATTTCTAAAATTCATCCAGCTTTCCTTGTCCTTGGAGACGGGGGGTGCGGTCCCTTTCGTGCCGATGGGAGTCTTTTTATTCCCCACCGTCCCGCTAAGGGCCTTACATCCTTTCAGCCACTTTATCAGCCATAATTACCAAACAATCAAAATCTCCTTTACTGGCATTTAAAATATTTTTGCCCATTCAATTAATTTTCCAAGCCATAATGTTTTAATCAAATTATCAGAAACATATGAAGTGGCTACAGATTTCGTTTTTTGTAGCAAATACAGCAAATGACTAGGCTTCGTGTTAGCTAATTCAATTCCAGCCATTAGCCTTTGAATCCTAGTATTTTGGATTTTCTTTAACACATTTTAAGAGTCTATACTTAGAAAGTCTCTTTATGTTTCACTGCCACTACCAATCGCACCCCCTATTTTCTCAACAAATTTTGGATCTAATTGTGAAACTAAATACATATGGTGAAACTAAATACATATATGAAACTAAATACATATACAATGGTTTATCTAAGCGTTTGTGACACATGTCCTCTCTTCTTTTCTCCGCCAGACAGCATATTTACAAACCCTACCCTGATAGAACTGAGGCAGGAAATCAGCCAATATCATTGGCTACGACGGGCAGTGACGTCGTTTTCAGCTCTCGCACTTAGCGTACAGCAATCATAACAAAACAAGAGTCGATTAAATAAAATTGCAATGTAGGTGCTTATCGTAGATCCAAATTCGCAAAGTCCAAGCAACGGAAACCTAAACTAATTCAAAGTCCACATTCAATGGCTTGTTTTGTTATAATTTCCATACGAGAGCAAAGAACGACGTCATCGGCTCTGGGCGAAGCGAGCCAATCATATTGTCCGATTTCCTGCCTCAGTTCTATCAGGGTAGGGTTTGTAAATATGCCGCCAGACAATGACGCATTATTCGAGATAGCCCGTGCAACGCCGGGCCATGCAGCTAGTACTTCATTAATCCTCATTTATTCACTGTTTTATAATTATTTATATTAATTTGTACTAGTTATCATTATGATGTACTTCAGAATTTTATAAGTGCAGTACAACCCCGGTTAACCGAACTAAAGGGGGGGGAGCGGTTTCGGTTAATGACTTTTTCGATAAAGCCATGTACATATATTCCTATTTTGTATCTAATTACAGCATGTAATTCTGAAATGTTTCGAGTGTAAAACGAATTCAAAACTCTTTTTGTAGGCTACACTTATGTTCTTTATTAAAGTTTCCCCTCTCTATCTCTGTACCGACGAAGTAGGATCGACGTTGTTGACAGGTTCAAAGTAAACAATATCGTAATTAATATTGTTGATACCAATTAAATTCGATTTTAGCATTCTAAAATTAATCACGGATCTTCGTGGGGAGGCATAAAAGAAACCAGCGGGAGTGGCTTCCCATAAACTTTCTCGTATACTTCTAACACATGTAGAGAAAAATATAAGCTAAAAGGCACTAAAACGAACAAGAACCCCTAACGCAGTGGAGAAAAAATAAGCGGAACGTCATACCACGATTTCCGAAGGTCGTCCAACGCGGAAGTGGAATTAGAAGCCGGCGTGGTTACCAATAGGGCTGGGTGTAAGATAAAAAAAAATGAAATTTGCAATTTGAACGCCTTTTTTTCAACCGATTGACACAAAAATTGGACACAAATCTACCATAAAAGTAAGAAGGCCACATACCAAATTTCATTTATCAATGTAATTTTTTAAGGAAGTTATTGCGTTCGAAAGTATGCGATTATGCAGACAGACAGTCAACCCTTTGACGGATATGGCCCAAACTTTCATACGGACCTACATTTCTGATGAAAAAACTGTGTACCAAATTGTATCTATCTAGCTATTCAAGTTTTTGAGTTATATTGTTCTTATAAACGCTGACAGATATACAGACAAACTTTCTGTGGACGGATTTTGTCTCAAATTTGGTAAAAACCTACAAATTATGTGTAAGGATCACATACCAAATTTTATCCCTGTAGCTGTAATAGTTTTGGAGTTATCGTGTTCACAGACAGACATAATTCCAAAATTGTGTTTTTCGGACTGAGGGAGATCTAAAGCATGGAGATTCGTCAAATCTCGAGTTCGAATTTTTTTGACGATTACAATACTTTCTCTTTGTTTACTTCGTATACGAGAAAGTAAAAAGTGGGGATATCGTTGCAAAAAAGTCTCACCTTCGCGATTATTTCCTTGCAACTGGGATTTTCCTGCAATTAAATTTTGTTTATTCATCAGTAATCTATAAAACTACCTGATCCCACGCAGAGTATCTGCGCTCTTCTATGCGCACACCATGCATTTTTGGCCCAACTGGCGCTTTCAAGCTCCTGACTTTTTAGCTCGCCAAAAATATAGCGCAAGTCAACTACACCTTGTCAAAAAAGTAGACGGACACAAAATTACAAAATTAATTTCATGAAAAAAACATATTTATTCAACAAATCTTTTGTGAAAAAATTGTCAGCATATTTTTGCATACATAATTATATAAGAATAAAATAAAATGTATTGTAAAACACATGCATTTGTATTAATTATCATAAGATTATATTAACAAATACAAAATGTCGTTGGTAAAGTTGTCAAAAAAGTAGACGGACAATCACAAAAATGGTGTGAAATTTAAAGTTTTAGTAAGAGGTTTTCTTACCACCTGCTTGTATTAGTTCAAACACACGGTTTGGCATTGAATCATAAAGGTTTTGAATGTCTTTTTGGCAAAAAGTATTCCATACTGAATCAAGAGATTCGTGGAGCTCCTTGGCATTTTCATATTGCCTCCCTTGTCCGTAAACACGTTCAACTAACATAGTCCAAACATTTTCGACAATATTGAGGTCTGGACTTTTGGCTGGCCAGGGAAAAATTTGAACATTATTGTCACCAAACCATTTTTTAACTCCTTGAGCGGAATGAATGGAAGCTCCGTCTTGTTGATGTATCCAGTTTTCTCCTCCCCAATCGGATCCATATGGGAGAAGTTCCGTTTCCAACTGTTTTATATAATCTTTGTGATTTTGTCTACCTTTGATAAAAAACTAAACTTGATCTACCACCGAAACCAACAGCAAGCCATACTATCAAACTTCCTCCTCCTTGTTGACGAGTAGAGTAATATTGTTCTTTTTGTTTCAGGCAGTGCCAATAATATTGAAAGCCATCTGGACCATCTAAATTGAACCTTTTCTCATCAGAGAAAATAACGGATGTCCATTCAGTGGTCCAGGACATGTACTTTTTACCCCACGCCAGTCGATCAGCAATATGTTTTTAGTCCATTTAGGATGATGTTTCCGTTTCTTAAATTGAAACTGTTTACTTCTTTGCACATAATTAAACGCTATCTGTCTTGTTATATGGGTAAGTCCAGATTCACGCTGCGCAGTAGGGATGCTAGCCCCTCTTTTTTTAAGCTGTCGGAGAAGATTTCTTTGCTCTTTTGGCGTTAGTTTTCGGGGCCTTCCAGTTTTTTCCCTTTTCCCATGAGCATCAGGATTCTTTAGAAATTCTGAAATTGCACTTTTACTAATTTTTAAAATACCTGTGATTTCTAGAATAGTTTTTCCATCGTTTATGTAGGCTATGGCTTGACCTTTTTGGAATTCTGTTAAAGAAATTCCTCTAGGCATGGCAACCAACTTCAAATAACAATCAAAGTAAAATTTTAAGGTTTTTGAAAGAAATTAATTTTATATTTTAAATAAAGGTGATCTAACAGACTTATCCAAGTAAATACAAGATAAAAAGTTACAAAAAATTATCCAAAGAAACTAGAAGAAAAGCACCTCAAATGGTTTGTCCGTCTACTTTTTTGACAATGTAGGAGTATAGATATCTATTTAACTTTAAATATAAACTGTTGTTTATTAAAACTTTTACGTCACCGGGGATTTCTTTCGACGATATGACTAGTGTATAATTTGAAACAACAATATTCAGAACAAAGAGCTTTACATTTGCAAATTTTTAGTGTCCGTCTACTTTTTTGACAAAGTGTATCTTCAGCAAAGAAGTTCAGCCAGGGTGGCAATTCAGCGCTCCAAGAAAATCCGCCAAGACAAAAAAAGGCACCAAGCGCTGTGCCGTACAACCGAAAAATACCCAATTTACAATATTCGCAAATGAAAGTTCCATAATGTTCGCCTCAATTTGTGAATTAACACGATTTTAATTCTACTCTGATTTGAACTATTTTGACGTCTATCTGAACATTCTCTGGCTCGCCAAAGACCTTATGCTTCATTTCTAACTAATCTCTTTTGAATAATTTCATCCGAAGTTTCATTCAGAAATATTGTGAACTCTGCGACTTACTCATTTTTTTTTTCGAGAAGAAGTTGTTTTACACTTAAACGAATATAGTAGCAGGCTATGCCTATGAATTTCAGCCTAACGTGGAGGATGCTACCGGTTTTATTTTGAAAACGAACCGATCTTTGCCATCGGCAAAAGAGACATCAACCTCTTTTCTGTTTTCTGTGCCACGTACGTTAGCGTTTTATATATACTAGAGGTCGACCAGCGGCCGAAATTCGACCGTAATTCATTAAATTTTTAAGTTTAAATTTTTAATTTGAAAAATAAGAACGATAGGGAAAATGAGGTATAGCTTGACTAAGTCATATTTAAAAAACAATAACGCATTTTTTGACATTTCCTTGGGGTTTTTTTACTGCTATACTGGCCAGGTTTCACCGAGGCTACACAGTTAATTTGCCTATCTTTTTCAAATTATATAAAAGGTAAATAGAAAATTAATATGAAAAATGAAATTAAGAATACGTGCTTCGTATTTTTTTTATACATTTTTTATTGAAACAAAAAAAACCGGGCCGTTAAAAAAATAAATGTTGTCCGTTGACCACAGACTTTTATGTGTTTGACATTCAGTATGAATGAATGTTTTATTTTATTTTATTTTATTTAATGTATTAGTAATGCATACTATATATAAATACCTTAGAGACAATCTCTACTCTGTGCGACTGTTTGACCACAGACTAATATGTGTTTGACATTGACAGATTTATAAGTCATCCGCATTTTGTATTTCACTCCGAAGAGTTTTTTTTATAAATAATCTAAATAAACTCCCTCTTGGAGTGGATTTCACTGCGGGGGGATTAAATCAATTACAAAGCACCCACTCCGCATTCACTCCGCTAATTTTTTACAGTGTATGAACGTAAACAATGAATGTTTTATTTTATTTAATTCAATGTATTTGTAACACATATTATACATAAATTTTATTTTTCTGCACTCCTTCTCCATATGAACTTTAACTATGCCAAATCTCACACTCCTCCGTGCGCGCAATGAGTGTATGAACGTAAACAATGAATGTTTTATTTTATTTAATTTAATGTATTTGTAACACATATACATAAATTTTATCTTTCTGCACTCCTTCTCCATATGAACTTTAACTATGCCAAACCTCACACTCCTCCGTGTGCGCAATGTGCTTAAAAAGGGGTACAACGTTTTTTTCCTCACGTATTAGTATATAGATAGATCTACAGGAATCTATAGTTGTAAAAGTAGTATCTTAAATTAAGCTTCTGTTTGCTAAAATCCTACTGTTAGTTTGTCAATCTAAAACGGAAATTTTTTAACACTCACCTAATACAGTTCAGCTCTGCTTTCGTTTTTGTCTTCCCTCGGCATTTTATTTACTTGTAGAAATGGTCATTCAAAATGTTTGCAGCACATTTGACAAAAACAATAATTCTTCTTCAGATTTCATTTCAACAAATTGCATTTTCATTCTATCAATTTTTACAACTGTCCTTTTTACTTTCTCGTATACGAAGTATACAAAGAGAAAGTATTGTAATCGTCAAAAAATTCGAACTTGAGATTTTGACGAATCTCCACGTTTTAGTCCTCCCTGAGTCCGAAAAACATAATTTTGGAATCATGTCTGTCTGTGAACACCATAACTCGAAAACTATTAGGGCTACGGGGATGAAATTTGGTATGTGGTCTTTAAACATAATTTGTAGGTTTCTATCAAATTTTGGACAAAATCCGTCAACGGGAAGTCTGTCTGTCTGTCTGCCCGAAGTCATGTGAACACCATAACTCAAAAACTTGAATAACTAGATGGATAAAATTTGGTACACAGATTTATCGTCATGAATGTAGGTCCGTATAGAATTTTGGGCCAAATCCGTCAAAAAGAGGCGTTCAAATTGCATATTCAATTTCTTTTAATCCGATTCTCATGAGTATGCGTACTGGCAGCAATCTGTTATTGTTGTAATGTTTTCAAACATGAATTGTAACAATTTTTTTATTGTAAATAAAATTGAAACCGATCTCATTATTTCAGCAAATCTTTTATTCACGCGCTTTTGCAATTGTTACGGTTGTGGTAGTATAAATTGTTTTCTTGGGAATTCAATTCCAAAGCAGAATTTTCGCTTTATTATTCATTGCATTGCCTATTTTATCGCACCTGCTTCATGTTTTTGAAACGTGGCAACAGATATTTGATTTCAGGTTTGTTTGTTTGTTCCACTCTCTAATATACGAAGTATACAAAGAGAAAGTATTGTAATCGTCAAAAAAATTCGAACTCGAGATTTTGACGAATCTCCACTTAGAAAGTATACGAGAAAGTTTAGGAGAGACCACTCCCGCTGGTTTGTTGATATTTTGGGAAAGTTAAATTTAATTAAAACAAAAACGTCGCTATAGATGATAATAATAGGATATTTGGAAATAACTTTTTGTGTATGCAACTAGAAAAATTGTAAAATACAAAAAAACTGAGTATTTTCGCCTTTGAATATCTTGTAGAATGATGCTGTTCCTTTTAATATTGAAATAATGATGTTTTTTTAGATTTTAAGACTCTAAATCGGCCATTTTGGAAAATCTGTTCAGTTAGAATTCATAAAACTGATAGAAAAATTTAAGAACGAGAAGTTACCATTCAGAAAACTTGTAATCGAACTGTTGATGTATTGTTATGCAGTACAACACCGGTCAGCCTAACTTAAGGTGAGGGGGCCGTTTCGGATAACGATTTTATCGGTTAAGCCATGAACATGTATTACTACTTTTAGTCTAATTACAATGTGTAATTCTGAAACGTTTTGAGAGTAAAACGAATTCATAACTCTCTTTGTAGGCTATACATATATTCTTTATTAAAGTTAACCTTTTGTCGGGTGCAATGCACCTGACACACAAAGGTAAACAATATCGTAATTAATATTTTTAATACACATTGTAGAGAGACGAGACTCGCGTTTATATGGAATGCCGCTGTTGAAGAATTAATTCAATTTCAGGAACCTATTTTATTAGATGGCTAAGTTCCACGACACAGTGCATTAAAAGGTACAAGACGCAAGACAGAGAACAACAACACAAGACAAGTACACAGAAGAAGAGAGAGAGGCATCATGGGAAAAACCCGGATGGCTCTAGTAGCGCCACCTACCATAAAAAGGAGAAGGCAGTGAATTGTAGCCGCTACAACATTAATTTAAATTTTAGCATTCTAAAATTAATCACTCACCTTTTTGGAGAGACATAAAAGAAAAAAAGTGGGGATATCGTTGCAAATAAGTCTCGCCTTCGTGATTATTTTCGTGTAGTATACAGTATGTGTTTTTTCGACTTGTGATTTCAAAGGCATTTCGGACAATCCGGGTTTCGGTTAACATACAGGTTTTACTGTATTATATAAAATATATTGTTATATTTCATAAGTGTCTTGTAAGGTAATTGAATTTGAATAAAATATAATGATATCAATTTGCAAATTATAATGATATCAATTTGCAATCACATGAAAAACGTAAATGCGCTTTTCATCTTGCATCTAACAGCACATTGTCTCATACTATGCTTTGACGTAACATCCTTTTTCCTCCTGCAAGATGCGTAATACTTTACAAAATCAGGGCCACACATATGAAGTATGACACATGAGCTTGAACTGACTTCCTTACGATTTAAATTCTGACTTAAAGAAGTGGCATTTAAGATTGTTCATTATTAAATTTGAAATCATAAAATCGTTTAGACGTAAATGTCCTTCCGCTTGTGTTTTATCATGAAGAAAAATTAACCATGTCCTAGATGGCACTCCACGAAAATTCTACCAATACATGTTTTAAAATCTATCATGAAATTTTTCATAATCTTCCGCTATATGTTTGGCGCAGCATAGCAAGATCTGGCTCTTGGGCCATTAATCCTCTGACTGCTCAATTTTTCTTAACAAGTCGCTTTAAAAATTGAGTATTTTTGTTATATATTTGATATCTACATATATTTGGCGAACTTCACGCAAATATATGAAATTTAGTGGACAATTAACCCCATTTGTTGACCAAAACCGTTTGACTGCCGATTGTTTTAAAACCACTATTTAGTTGCAACGTTTGCAAACATGTTCAAATATCGTTGAACCAAGCGGAGTTACTGTTCAGCAACGGATTCCAAGACTACCACTTTTGGACGATTTTACACTGGGAAGGGGTGTCAGGCAATGAGTCATAGGAGCGCATTTCCGGAGTTCTTTGTTAGATCACGTTCAGTGAAATGTAAACATTACCCTTCCATTTTTCACTTTCACCCTATTTTGATGAAAATTACTCCGTCCGGCGCATGCGCAAAAGCGCGGAGAGTTTCCGAATCGTTGCTAAACAATACCGTTAGAGATTTCTGTATTCTGAAGGCCGAACGGTGACGGTTAATCAAAGTTTTGTTGTAGTAAAAAAGTTTTTATTTGATGATTAGCCAAAATGTAATGTAAGAAAGGGAAGACCACACTTTTATCTTTTATTTTCGTAAATAAATTTCTGCCACAAAAGTGCATGAAACGTTACAACATTTTTTACAGGATCATACTTCACCCAAAACGAGAATTTTCCAAGCTCATTTCTGGAGTTCTTAGTTAGATCATGCTCAGCAAAATGTAAACAGAACCCTTCCATTCTTCACTTTCATTTTGATGAAAATAACTCTGCCCGGCGCATGCGCAAAAGCGCGGAGGGTTTCCGAATCCGTTGCTATGCATACGGTACAAATATACAATATATATACAAATCTTTATTAGTGTGATAAGATTCAACGCTATAATAGTACTAAGTAAGCACATTTACTTGCGAAAATCGCAGGATGCAGCAGAAAACAGACTTACTTCCTACCCGCGGAAGTCGAGGGATAAGCAGTCAGAGGGTTAAAAGTCTAAATTCTGCACAAAAAGCATTATTTAACGGTTAAAATTGAAGCAGCAGGATACGCTTTTAGATAGAGGTAACAAACTCATGCCCGCGGACATCGCCGGATGAGCAAATTTTGTTACATATATGTTGCCCTTAGAAATCGCTGGGCTAAGCAGTCACAGGGTTCAATCCAACGAACCATCCATAAATCAGCCATAAAAATTCTATAATGTTTAAGTCCCATAATGTCTCATTGAATCTCAAAGCTCAGCATGCAGTTACAAATTATAATAAAATTGAATGTGGATGAGTAAAACCCCTCCAATAAATCATACGAACCGCAACCTTTAAGCACTTAACAAACAATCACGCATTGTTACAAGCTTGAAAAATTGTATCCGTGTTTCCATCAGCCTCTATCATCACTACACTGTCTGCAATAACGCTGAATTATCTAGACAAGATAAAATTCAAAAGAAGAAGGCGATACCAAGAATACAGCTCCTTGAACTGAGAGGCACAACTCAACGAGCATATTAATATTCCGAATGTGTGGGTCTGCCCACCATTTTCTAATAAATATCCTCGCTAATAAAGTATTAGGTTGAGAGGAAATTACACGAATTTAAATCATATTCTGACATTATAAATAAATAATAAGTTCCATATTAGCTTTGAAGAAGAAAACAGTAAGGATCGTCTGTGTTACACAATTACGCCTCCTATGAAAATTTCGAGCACGTAATTTGAAATGGGATGGTAGCTCAAGTACTGTGGGCATAAATGATTATGTGTTCATTAACCTCAAAATACGATAATAGCCGGGAATTACGTCATAAAATTTGTTTCGCTTATGACATCGACATAATTTATAAACGTTCTTTAGTTTCATCGGTCGGGAATTATTATTTTAATGCTTTGATTGGACATTGGCGCCTGTTGGACATTTTTTGGAACATGCTAGGTTAGGTTTTGACACGCGTAAACAAAATCACTGCGCGAACTTGGCTTCCATGAGTGGAATGACTTGTTGCAGAGACTTGTTATTATGCAAACTCGTGACGAAAAAGCAATTACGACAATGTCGTAGTATTTTAACTGCATTCTTTGGAATAAGGATGTAAATCTAAAAGATTGTTAAGTTTTTGCACCCAAATGCTAAGACTTTTCGCAAACTTTCATTTGGAAAGATCTTTCTTTTCAAAAGCAATCTTTTTAGTAGAAATTGCATATCATATTAATTTGAAAATACGGTTAGAACTAAGCATATTGTATTGTAATCAATTTCATTAAATATCCGTTTATTTATTTAATTTGTTATCAGTTACAATATTCTTGGAAACGAATCAATACATTTTTGTATTGTTTAAATTATTGCAAATGATTTATTTTTTCATAAATATAATCTGAATTGTTTAGTAGTTCGTTGCAAGCAATTGACTTATTCGCAAATATAAACTAAATTGTTTATTCATAGATATAATCTGAATTATTTAGTTTGTTGCAAACGATTTATATATTTTCTTGGTTCATCTAAGTTTATCAAACTCTGAGCGGCATCATAAGGAGTTTTAGAATGTTGCCGAATATTTAGGGTTAAGTTAAAGTAAATGTTCGAAAGGTGCGAGAAAAATGTAATCATTGTTTATGTATTGCGAAGCATTTGTAACGTTCGTGTGCAGAATTACAGTAACTTTGCAATCGTGTATAAACATGACATTGCTTTGGAAATGAAATCGTTGATGTCCACTTAGACAAAAAAGATTCGTTGTTGTCATCATCAAATGACACTTTTTTCCATTATCACGGAAGTAATTATTTTGCTTTATTAGTTCATCTACTTTTATTAGTTATGTTCTTAACTGATTTAGATTTACTTTCTAATTGACATTAATTAATATTTTAAAACATCAAATGCAATTTTTAGAAAATTGTTCCAAAGGTGTTGCGGTCATGACATCGGTATAAATTACAAATTTTCTTTACTTTCAATGTTTTGATTGGACTTAGGCGCCTGTTGGACATAAATTGGAACATGATTTTTGCACGCGTAAACAACTTACCTGCAGTGAGTGGAATGACTTGTTATGTAAACTCTTGACAAAAAAAGCGAGTACAACAATATCTCGTAATATTTTAAATTATATCTTTGATAATTGGGCTATAAATCTAAGAGATTGTTGCGTTTTGACAGTTAAATATTTAAATTTTCGTAAACTTTCAATCAGAAAGCTCTTGCTTTTTAAAATTCTTGGCTGTTTATTACATGGTAGAAAATTATATATCCTTTTAATTTGTTCAGATGTAAATGTCGAAGTAAATTACACTCTTCACGAAATTACTATAATTTAGTTTCTTATCAAGTGGAATCCTACCGCTTTTAAAATGAAGTAGATTATATCTGCCTAGACAAAATCGTTTTTCCTATCAACATATCACTGGATTTTTATTTTCGGGTGTCTGTCTTTACTAATCTTGTTCTACATTCTCATTTACATTACTAACACATCGATTAAAGCTATTTGAAAATTCTTTTTAAAACTGAGTAGTTACACTACTCTTGTTATTCAATTTCATTAAGTTACGGAGATGCGGGTTTTCAGTCCACAATTTAGTTTAGTTATATTAACGTTCCGTTTTGAAGCAACACGAGGACTATTTGGGGACGGACCTCGCCATTTTGAACCATGGTCAGATGACGAGGGCGACGCCCCCCTCCAATCTTCCACACCAGCGAGAGGACGTTTGACCCACTACGTATGATTCAGCGTGCAAGGGGCCCACATACACGGAGGATCTTGAGTGGAACCAGATTTCGGACCTGAAACCCTCCGACTCCAAAGTCGAGACGTTGCCACTCAGACACCGCGGCCTCCATTCAATTTACAGAATCTAGCTTCACAAATGGTTTACGCTTGGTTTTTCAAGCCCATTTACAACAGTCGTGTTTCTAATTGCTTTTGAACTTTATGCATTAACCAGGGTTGCCATATTGAAGGCCAAATTGTGGAAATTTGGCCTTTTTTCAAAACCCTTGGCCTTGGGAATTTTCATTTGGCCTTAAATTCATTTTTGGCCTTTTAGTGGTTTTATTTTTGCTTATGACTTTTAGAACGATTCTTAATATATAATTTTACTACTTTTTCAATAAACTTTTGATATGACACTTTTCAAATGGCCTACAGTGAGCTGTCAAACGAAGTAGTTCCAGGATATGAAAGGTTTCTGTCCCCTTTTTTCAAACTGTTTTAGTCAGAATGCCTCTAGAAGAAACTATGTTTGTCGCTGTACAGCATATAAGAACCATTTTCTCTGTTTTTATTCGTTTCTCTTCATGGTCGAATTCTGTTACTAAAACTTCAAGACAAAAGCGTGAAATATTATTATTATTATAATTTGAGAGAGAGAGAGAGATGGAAAGAGGACATCACATTGCAGATCTTTTATTATAATCACATTGAAAAATAATATAGAACATTGTAATTAACAGGACATATTTCGCTCGAACATTTCATTCTGCAGCGCGAGAACAGAATTTCTTCTTCTCTCTCTTTTTTTTGCAAAGTCGTGTTTGTAGATGTTTTTTAAAAATTTCGCTTGAATTTCAGTTTAATAAAAGAGTATTATACATATGCCAATCTAGTGGGATTCCTTTTCATGAAGGATAGTCATTTTCGTATGACAAATAAGGGGCGAATTAGTGCTTTAATCAAATTTTCAAATTTGGCATTTTTCGGCCTTATTTTAAAGACGGTTTGGCCTTATTTTGCTATTTTGATATGGCAACCTGGTATTAACGGTAACATATTAATAAATCAGCGGGAGAATATTTCCCCTCGACTTTCTCGTACACTTACACAATACGGGACATTATGTGTTTATCTACATAATACAGTGACAATAACCGAGTATACATTATGGACCCGCTGACCGACTACAGTGACAATAACCGAGTATATATTATGGACCCGCTGACCGACTACAGTGACAATACCCGAGTATACATTATTGACCCTCTGACCGACTGGGTCCAAAATTTGATATGGATCTACAATTTTAGACCACATCTCAAACGTGGTTACAATCTTTTGTCAAAACCTCATGTCGAATTTCATTTATCTTGTTTGTTGTGTTTTTGATTTACCGTGTTCATATGCTTACGTGCAGATAAAGAAACAGTCAGTCTACCCGTTGACAGATTTCATTCAATACTGTACACAGAACCAATTTCAATGTGAAGATCATTTACTAAAATTCACCAATCCAGCTTGTTACGTTTCTGAGCTAACACATTCACATACGCACGAATAGTGAGAGCGACAGATAGTCAACCGGTTAACGGATTTGCTCTAAAACTGGATAGAGCTCTACAATTTTAGTAATAAAGCCATACGCTAAATTTAATCCATTTAGTTAGTTGCATTTTGGAGTTATCATCAGGGGTGGCGCCAGAGGGGGGACCGAGGGGCAGCCTCCCCCCCGCCGGGGAAAATTTTTGTACGGGGTATTTAACTGTAGTTGATAAATAATAATCTGGCGAAAATTTGAGACCAATTTCAATACACTCGTCCGCCCGTACAGCAGGTCGTGCCCCCTTGTCGGGGAGACCGTGCCCCACTGTTGGGCAAATAGCCCCCCCCCCTTCAGGAAAACTCTAGCGCCATTTCTGGCCATCATGTTTACTTGCACATTGCCGGACGGACGGTCGTGTCATAGCTAAAGGGAGAGGAGGAGCTTCTGGAATACACATTGCTCGCATTTTCGGGATTTGCATCAACTGAACATCGTTTGCGACAGACAAGATTCTAAAAGTGGTTTTTTTCGGATTCATGGAGTTCAGAATCTCGAGATCGAATTTTTTGTCGATAATAATACTCTCTTTAAACACATCTCGTACGAGAAAGCAACAACTGTTTGACGAAAGTCACGTGCCTTAAAGAATGTGAACATCTTCCGTCATGACTTTAATTTCTTCCGAATGATTTACATCACACACACAAAAGAAAGGCGTTTTGCTTTCAATTTTTATTTCAACGCTTTCGAAATGCTTTCGTTGAAATTATGAAATCGAGGAATTTCGAAATCACAAGAATTCCTTCTTCTAACGCCATAACTCCGCAATTTGTTCATTTCCGTTTCACTCTCTGATTCTTGATCCCACGTCTCCTCAAATCATTCGAATGTCACAACTCGGAATTCTAACCAAAAGAAAGCCCAAAACGGAACTGTCAAGTTGAGGTAGAACATCAGATGCCGCTATTATTTACGAGTGAGATTAACATTCTTTTTATTCGAAGATTGCGCAATCGCGGTGCAACTCTCATAGGGTGTCGAACAAAAGAACCATTTCTAGCGCCAAAAAACACGATTCCGAAAAAATTCGAGAAGTTCATCGCTCTAAATTCCGGTCGGGCTGCAATACCAGAATGACAAAATAATGCCCAACTTTAATTGTTTAAAAGAGATTGACTGTTTCGTTAAATTTTATTAGAAACTACTTTATATAACCGACGTTGCTATTTGTAGAAAACTTACTCTTCATTGTTACTTTTAAGATATACGTTAAAAAAATTTTATTTTTAATATTTTTATATTTACAAACTAATTATTTACCGTAATGAACAATCTCATTGATCAACATGCATAAACCTCCTGATTTCAAAATCGTCGGCATCCATCAGAGCTCGACAGACAGACAGACATGATTTCAAAATTGTGTTTTTTGGACTCAGGGAGATCCAAAACGTGGAGATTCATCAAAATCTCGAGGTTGAATTTTTTGACGGTTACAATACTTTCTCTTTGTATACTTCGTATAAAAAAATAAATATTCTTCTTTTGCATTTTTATTCTAATTTTTTTATAGTCGAAAATATTAAACTTTATAGTAATTTGAAATTTGAGAATCATCTGTGTTGCTTTCATGGATGGGAAAATTGGTTTTGCAAAACTCACTCATTTTGTAAATACCCGTTTAAAATGTAACAATCAGAAACACAATTTTGAAAAAAAGAAGAAAAATTGACTCTTATAGGTTTCTGCAATCAACGATTTCAGAACGAATCAACGATTCTATTTGGGACGTTTTTTGTTATTTCAATCGATATAAAAACACAAAGGACACCTGAGATACTTAAGCGCGTTCAAATAATTTTTGTCTTTTATAAATTAGCTAGCTGATACTCGCGACTTTGTCTGCATAGTAACACATTATTGGTACCTTGTTACTCGGGGTAAAATATTTTCATGTCTTTAAGTTTTAATGTAAGAAATTCTTTCATGTGAAATATTAAAAAAAAACAAAATCCTTTTGTCATCCGAAATTTTTAATTAAAATGAAAATATCAAATGAACCAAACGATTTTTAATTTTCTCCATAAGTCAATAATTTTTAAAGAATGACATAAAATTCAATTCATTAACTTTTAAAAGTTTGGTGAAAGAGCTCTGCGCGCATGATCCAAAAATAACTGCAGACGATAACAATAAAAACATTGTTAGAAATTGTGTTTGAAAACATTTTCAAAAATTAATTAAAATTAAACAGAATGTCGCATGGAAATAAAGTTGGTATTATTGAAAAGCTAGTTGTTTGAGCTTTAAGATGATGTTAAAATGGGTTTTGCAAGATAATATGCTCTGAAGTTATTGCGGAAAAATGCTATAATTTGGGGTAATTTTTAACTAATTAAAATTTTGAAAAATCCTTTCTTAGTGAGCACCTACTACCCAAGAAACAACCGCCTGCCAAATTTCAAGTTTCTAGTTCTAATGTCTTTTTTTTGGGGGGGGGGGGGATTCTGGGATGAGTCAGTGAGTGACTTTCTCTCTTTATATAGATACCAACTTGACCACAGATTTAAATATCAAAAATTCCGCATTTCCATGTCATTGAACCCGAAGGGGTTCAGGCCCCAAATAATTTCTTAGGCCAAGCTTTTAGGCGCAAAAAAATCCTAACTTCCTAAATTTGCCCTTAAAAACTAAAATGGCAACCGTAGTTCCTGTTGAAAAGCTGCACAGGGATCGTTATCATAGTGTTGAATTACGATTCCGCATGTACTTAGAAAAAGCTGAGCGAGTCATAAAATAGGCTTTCTTATGACTCGTGGTGAGGAAAATCTAGCTTTAATCTGGAAGATTCCGCGATTTCCGAGTGAAATATGGGGGTTAGTCGAATGCAGTCGCGTGTCCTGACTTTCCCCTTGCAAATCAGAAACGTGGTTTTTCGGGTCAAATAATTTTCAGGACCAAGCGCACGTGTGGTTGAGGTTAGAGGTTAATTTTCAATCTTGATTTAGAGTTGAAAAAGTTTTAACCCGTATTTTTTGACCTGTTGGAATTGATTTTCAGGTTTGTTGGTGTCGCAACAATCGCACTACGATCAGGATTTTGCTGTTCATTGTTTTGCGAAATCTCTCGAACCGCTGCATAATTGTTTGTGAAAGGTTTTTAGGGAAGTTTTCAGAATTTGGACTACCAGGGGTACAGCAGTGGCGTAGCGACCGCGGGGCAAGGTGGGTATAGATGCTCCGGGTGCCAGTTTTAGGGGGCGCTATAGTCAAAACATTGCTGGGTTTGCGCCATTCTTAAAGCAAAATACGATGAGGGGACGTAAAATTAATACTATACACCGGACGCCATTTACACTTGTTAAGCCACTGATGAAGACTGGGTTAAAAAAATTATTATTTTTCTGGGCGCCACTGGCCATGGTGGCAAAACATTGATGCTTTTTTGTCACTTCTTAATGTCAAATACAATAAGGGGGCGAAAAAATGCCTTGTCCCGGGCACCATTTACATAAGCTGATGATGACGAA